>BLKM01006251.1:3546555-3592699 GCA_013340265.1 Coptotermes formosanus | reverse complement strand
GGGGCGGCGGAGCAGTCACTTACCTACGCTACTGTTTTCAGCCCTCTTTCATTTATTTCAAAGCATGAGTGCGAGTTCGTCTCTGACTGTATGTTCCAATGAGTAGAAACACTGCCGAAATGTAAGACCGTAAACAGCATACGTCTATGCGAGAGCGGAAGTGTTTCCGTTAGACAACGCAACGCTTCGAGAATTCTGTTTTTGGCTAGGGTATAATTTGCGAATAATCATGGAACGTATAGATGGGAAATAATTTTACCTCTGGTCTAATCTCTTTTTGTGTCGTGTACAACATTTTCAGCACAAACAAGTGAGAATGAATTTAAAGTGTGTTTTCATTTACATTCTCTTTCACTTATTTGATATTAACGCACATTAAAGGCACTACGAACTTGCCTAAATGAAAGGTTTTATGCATAACGTCACTCGTTTCATACACAACGTCCACGTTTTCTCCGTCAGTTTTTGAGCACTTTGCAGCTTGCATAGTGTAACGGTATACCCATTTATGTTTAGCATATAAATGTGTTAATTACAGAAAGTAATGGGTATTCTGCGGGGCAGCGGGAAATTTTGGTATTAAAACAGGGGATACATGCAGCTTCAGTGACCTGTAGCTCACTCCTGCACTTGTGGGCAGGTTCTTCTTGTGTTTGCTCGTTAGGGTGTTTGCTCTGCACGGAACGTAGAACTCTTTTGTTTGCACTGTCTCAAGGCTGCTATTGCATGACATTAGGTCAACAGTAGAAGATGCAGTTCGTGACCCTGAGAAACGGGACCAGAAACGGTTCAACCATGTGTTAAGGTCTTCTGTTTCCTCCTTTCGCTTCTGCTAACAGATGTAAGGCCGAGAGTTTAGCACACCAGCTCGTATTTCGGAGTGGTGAGGAAGAGCCTTGCAAGACTGGCTTTTGTCACTGGACTCAGAGGTCTCTCTCTCTGTATACTTAAGCTAAGCTAAGAGTTCAAGCATTAAAATTCCATCTGCTACACTGCTACGCTTGTCCCTAGTCAAATTAGAACACCGGTCAACTGTAGAGCAGCATTACAGTAACTTATATTTATGTGTGCAGAGTTCAGTTCATACGTCATTAATTAAACTGCTTGAGTTATGTTATGGAATACAAATATATTTCTGAACTTCGTTTCTGTTATAGTTTCAAAAAAGCCTTGGAAATATGTATTAGAATTTAGTACTAAGAACACTTTGCGCACCGTAACTTCTAATCACATCTCCAATGTGCAGCGAATGACGTGAATAAAACTCAGATTCCAAAAACATTTTTTTTCTAACAGGAACTACATAAGCTTCATTTTCTTTCTCAAATACTGATGACGTGTTCCGTTTGTACACAGCAGCTGTAAGAAGCAACGATTCTTGTAGAAAGTATTGCAATTTCTGTTAAGTTATTCAAAACAATTTTGAATACTTAAGTAGTAACTTCTGTAATCCATTTAAGACAGGTAAGGAAAGTATGACAAAACAGCAACAGAAATTATGGGAAAAGTAATGTCATGTTGTAAAAGGAACACAACTAAAAACAAAAAGCGTGCAAATTTCACCTTCCTTATACACTGAGTTTTGTACTCGATCAGTCACTGCCGGTTGATTGGTTGCACTGTTCTCGTCGTGTACTGATTGATGGGCCAGTTCCTGGTGAGTAATGTTTAAGGCGCCAAACCGAAATCAGAAAAGAAACAACGTGGGTGGAGCCCGAAGAAATGGATGCCACTTTCCACAAAATCATTCTAATTTGCAGAAAAAGGAAGAAAACGGCAGAACGAGAGAAAATAAGCCAAAGAGAGAAGAGAATAGGACTGTAATGTGGGGAAGAGGGGAATGAAAACCATTTACCTTGTACAGCATGTCAATTCAAAAGAATGTAACTCATGTTCAGGAATGATTTTTGTAAAATTAAGGCCACAATGCGAAATATTGGCAGTTTCTGATTCTCATTTTGAAAGGCGTATGATTCCAAGAATTAATAATGTATGAAGTTCAAGGATATCTCTCCATTCTTTACGCAACCAGAACTCCAAGCAAACTTCCAGCATGTTAGCAGGCGGAAACTCGTAGGTATCAACCTGAATTAACAAAAATCGAAAAAAGCTTGGACTAACATAAAAACGAAGATTCCAATAAATAAACTTACTCCCTTCACAATGTTTTAGAAATGGAAACAAAGTATAAATAATTTCCGGGCCACTATGTTTGAGCCAATAAAATCCACAGTATCAGACAAAAATGCATTGCTTCGGCTACAGCAGCGTTACAAATTTCACACCACAGTGGTCATGTCACTATATGTCATTAACTGTTCTTCATACAGAAATATTTTCAACAAAGCTTATACATCTCAATAAGGGTTTTTATGTTACATGGTAAGCACTGGTGAGCCTTTCTGGAGAAAACTCACAGCCTTCAGCTGGAGATGCTTGCAAAACAGAAGCCGTACATTATCGACAAAGATTTGAATCCAGCTGGACGGACAGATTTTTGTGCAGAATATACAAGAGTATCTGATCTAAATCGCTTTATTAGATTCGGAAAATAAACGTACCTGCACGTACACACATATACGAAGTACGTCATCTGCTTATTATGACTTATACTTTGTGCAAACCCGCATTAAAACAAACTCAAAAATAAAACACAAACTTCTACACACAAACAGAAACAGGTTGTTCTGATATTATGGCGAGGTACTGATCAAGTCATCAAATTAGTGTGCATGGGGGCAGAGATATGTTACGATGTGCTATTTTAATTGTACATGTAGAATACAATGTGTAGTTTAACAACTTCGCTAATGGTATAAAGTCTGTTCATTACAGGATGCGAACATGTAAATCCGATTTCCAATTGCCATCATTTCTGCATGTTGCCGGAGGACAAACATTTGGATATGCAGCTTTGTTGCCGAGAACAGAACTCTCCTTTGTGTTTTGACAGGCTGCAAGCTGTTGGCGAGAAAATACACCGCAAGATATGACTCATGATCACTCGGTTGTAAATTACGAGTACAATATAGAGGCTTCAACTGTTGTGTTAGAACATTCCGATATGCTCAGAGTTTCTCTACATTTTCTGCTTGACGGACCTGTAAAAGGGCAGTGGATTAACCCAGGACGGTTACCTTACGTGTTTTATATTTGAGGCCTACGGTACAAATAAATAATCTGACTTTAAATATCAGGTCTGAACTTGTCTGTATAAAATATAAAAATCGCGTAATATATGGGGAATTTGAACAGGAGAAAATTAAGCCGCAAAATAAGATACACAAGCAATAACGCAACAGTTATATCGATACCTCTGTTCAATAAAACAAAAACTGCAAATACTTCATTTGAAAATAATAAAATTTGAAAAATTTCAGGTAGTGCAAAATCACAATATTTGTTGAACCGGGCAGGTAAGGAGACAGAAACCTATTTTCATAACAAGATAGTGGTCTAGACAGCTCTATATGTAGACACGAATTTGGATTTTGTCCTATCGACACTGGATTTTTTACTACAAACTTACATTTTCCAATGCAGATTTTCTCCAACTGAGATGTTTGATTTTGCCTGATCTATACACATATATATAATTACATCTCTGTGACGAACTGCTGTATAGATTGTCACAGAGGTTCAGAACTTTCTTACAGAGTAATGTGAAGGCTGCAACTGGTTTAAGGTCGTGTCCAATGAACATTTTAGGTGCGCATGTATAGTAGGAAAAAGGGCCTACCAGCTTTGTCATGTCCATCTGTCCGTCGACCCGTTACTCTGCCCGTACGTATCAGTGCAGCTGTCAGTGGATGGATTTCCATGAAACTTGGTGTTGAGAACACTTTTAAAAAAATCTGTTGAGAAGGTCCAAATAGCTTAAAATGTGTCAAAATATAAAGTAATCTACATAAAGACACAAGTACGTTTTATTTTTGCCAGCGACATGAAGAGTTCCGTAAAAGCTTTCTTTCAATGTGAAATGGTATCAGACTGGAAGCATATCCGAGGAGGCATATACGTTACGTGAACGCGCCACAATGTTATGTTATATGGACAGTGCCTATCCAGTTATTCATAGTGTTGAAAATTCAGGTGGTGCTACCGCAGATTTATTTCGTTAAGTACCTAAACAAATGGAGATATATGCCGGACAAGCACGCAGGTACAACTATAGGCTATAGAAATTGGCAGATAAATTAAGTAACTTAATTAACGAATTATCTAACAGGCAGCTCATTATTTCCTGAAAAGTTAATATTCATTCAGGAAGCCAATAAATTCCTTGCATCCCATGCAGCCCGACGGAGTATTACTGTATTATTTCCTGGAGGATGATTCCGTGTATTTTGGCAGAATCGTCCCGAAGTTAAAGCGAACCTTGGTACACAATTACCAAACTGCACGGTGTGACATCCCTCAGGACCTTAATTTTTATTCTCACAACGGTACGAACTTCAAATTTAGCTTATCGCCTTATTTGCAAAGGCCCGAAGAAAAGTGCCTACAACTGCAGGCTAGTAAGACGGTATTATAAGCTATATCCATAACATGACGTAACATTGGTGCACCAGTGAATATTATTCTGAGTAGCTATCCGTTCGCAATATCAAACTTGCTTATTATATTAAGGAAGGAACGTAGGTTTGACGGCTTTTGAGAGTAGGATGCTGAAGATGACATTTGAACTTAAAAGCGATTAAGCAAAAAAGAGAAGGGTGAAAATTACTGATTCAAGAAATTCGCGAATAAAATTCTTTGTGAAATATTATTAGGAAGTTAAAATCAAGATTAAACGTGGGCGATGGATGCAGCATAAAGGAGAAGATAAGAAATGTGCACTAAATTGTGATAGGAAGAACTGAAGGGAAGAGGTCCCTTTTAAAGATCTAGTCGCAGATGGGACCATTACACTAAAATTCAGTCTCAGGGGCTATGCAGGTTTTAAAACATTCACCTGCCTGAGGATGAAGTCCAGTAGCCAGTTTTATGATCCATAATCCGTGTATTAATTTAATGTAATATAATATGACTAATTAAAAAATACACACTGGCGAAATAGTTTTTACATACAATTCCCTCCTGCATGTTTCGGTCACTCATGTGGCCATCTTCAGGGAGGTAATACAAAGAATAAGAGATTAAAAGATGACACAGAACCAACAGGTTCTTGTCACTTCAGTAGTTACATCATACACAACCAGAACCAATTGGTTCTGTCACGTCAATAATTATATCATCTTTTAATCCTTTATCCTTTGTATTACCTCCTTGAAGATGGCCACATGGGTGGCCGAAACATATAGCAGGTTATTGTATATAAAACTATTTCACTAGCGTGCACTTTGTTGGTATTACTGTTATATTATATACATTCAGTAGCGAGATTTTGCAAACAGTGCGTTGAAACGTGCGTACCACAAAAGCAGCGGTGTTTCGTGACTGGTAGCGGCCCTGGAGGTCTAGCTTCTTGGAGCCAATACTGCATTGAATTACCGGTTGACATGTTGACTCATAAATAAGCAATGCAAATGAATCGACCACCAAAGCAAAAGACATATTCCACTTTTTCATTAAGATATGTATCTCCGTCATACACCATAGGGTTGCGAGCTAACACACCCTTATCAGTAACGAGGCAGAAAATTTGTTCTCGACCTGTTAATATTCCAGCAGTTTACTGTGCAATACATTTGTTCCTGGGCCCTATCTTTTGGCTCTTTCCGTATATCTAATCGAGATGGCACGGGCTTAAAACAGATTAGGCTTCATGAAACTGCAAGGGTGACGTAGCGACCCAATCAATCACATGCATGCTACGTAAAACACGAGGTGTAATTAACCCCTGACTGTGGCTTGTCATCGCTCCATTGGGAGAACGCAACAGATGTCACACTGCAGTGTGACACACAATTTAGGATATTCAAATTGCATGCAGTTCAAATTGAGCCTCCACGAAGGACGTACAAGGTTCTGGATTAATCTGCTGTACTGTGTCCACGTCTATATACAGCCTTTGAACGTAGTTAATAAAATGAAACCCACAGCAGGTCGGAAATCTTTTTTGTCTTCCTACCCTCAAGTGCGAATCTACCCGAACAATTTAGATGAAACGCTGTTTGGTACTGGAACACATGCCCAGAAGTTCTTTCACGAATTTAATATGATTTCATATCGTTGTTATGAACTGTCCGCGGTCCGGGCCTGGACCGCGGACAGTTCATGCCTCCAAAAACAACGCAGTACACAGTCAACAGCACATTCTCATTCAACTATAAAATGCAACCTTAGTGTAACGATAACAAAAAAGTTCTCCCTGAAAATGACTCAGCAGGGTCGAAACATGTAGGAGTGTGTTATGATTGATGATAAAACTCTATTTGTGCATTTGTTGGTGATTAGTGTTTTGTATGATATAGCGCACGGACATGGAACACATTAAATTTATCAAGGTTTGGCTTCTAACTTGAAGTGTCACTGTTTTGTTTTCATGCTTATCCTAAAAGTGCAGGTAGGCCTAATCAGAAGACTAGATGAATGTGTTTAAGATGAAACACCTTGCCTGATTTGCGGCGCTTTCAGTTTCGTTACACTATCATAATATCACAAGGGCAAAACTCCGAATTACGGTACGTTGAATAATGCAGTGAATAGGGTCATCAATAGATCTAAATTTTGAAACATAATTTTGGGCTCACCAGATACTTGCTTATACGTCACGGGCGGTACTGGTCTATTATAGTTTGTCGTAACGTGGAAGAAAATCTGTAACACACAACTTTATAAACCATATGTCAAAACTGCAACATATTACAGTGACGAGCAAATACTAAAGAGGCGTCCAGGAACGCAAGACAGGTACAAACCAATAAGCCACACGCAAAATTCTAACACAAATCTCAGATGATCTGATGTAACACTGAAACAAAATACGCTTTGTGGAAGGCTTAATAACCCTCTGAAATTCATGCAGGATCACGCACAATACCAGGAAGCGTGGGGATTATTTTAAACTAATTGCAAATCAATTTCACAATTCGGACACAATAGTGTGACATCCTTCACGCGTAATTATAAAAATATTAAGTTGTATGCATTAAGTTATTATATAACCTTATTAATAAACAGTAATAGCATAATGCATATTGAACATACAATGAAGTATTTTCGGGCAGGCAGCCGTTTCATATCTGAATGGATGTCATTAGCTTCATCAGCAGGGATTAATGTGGAGGAAGTGACAGTCTCTGGAAACTCAAAATCCACTTCACCTTGACATGGGTGACTACTTGGAAAAACGTTATTGAATTTTCTCGCTATAAAAGCTTATAAAGACATGCACTTAGGGTTACCGTGCACCAAAAATCGTTGTTTATTCAGGAGGCTCCAGTCACAAATTAGAAACCTTGTGACTCCCTGACACGGAAGCCTTCCAGCAATAAAAATCTAACGAAATAATAAGTATTACTTATTCAGATACAATAATAATGCACGGAAATGTCAGGGCTTTAGCGCTGCTAGTCATGTTGAATTCTAGGTGATTAGGATGATATTTCTCAGAGAGAGAGACAGAAGCTGCTGCTATGCGACAGGAACTTTTCAAATATTTCAAAACAGAAATATGTCAACTTTAGTCCTTAACACTCTCTTCGAGCATTTACATACTCGTGATACAGTCGTCGGACTGATTAAATTTTGAGCACTAGAGAAGGTGTTGTTGGAAGCCATGGATTCTACTGAAGCACACGCTATTCAACGACCCAGCCAATCTCTTAAGAGGGTCCTGAATTTACAGAATTTATGTTGAGAATTCTGAGCACAAGGTATTTCCACTATACTCGTGGAAAAGTTGGAAAGCCTGCTTGTAATCCGAAATATCAACATCGAATTACTGAGGCCGCAAGCAAGTAAGGAATTGTTTATACAAAACAGCAGATTAAATTCAAGGAAGACTTTACAGTTCATATTAGTGTTTTTCATTTTTTTTTCGTTTTGTCTAAAACACTGAACTTTGAAACAAATATTTATACAAATATACACATATATATGAATATCTTTATAGGGAGGTACGAAAATTGATATTAAAAATCCGAAAAAAGAAAACAAGTTAAGGATAAGAGGGAGCAGAATATAGAGAAAATGTTTGACGCAGGACATACAAAATATCAAAGCAACGGATAATATTGCACACGGAGGGCTTCATATTGTCTATTTTCTTCCAATACTTAAGGTTCACTGGTTAGCAAATCCTACGCGTAGTCCTGCATGCATCATAATGGTACTAATACGGATCGTGAAGTTATACAAAGTGAATTCACTGACTCTGATCCATGATGGGGTTTTGTACACATGACAACGGATATTCGAGTTGCATTTAAACAAGGAATATATCGACAGATAGGGTCGTTATAAAAACTTCAAGTCATATATTTGGCGGTGAAGTCGTGTACAAAATCTGCCTCACAGAATTACAGGAAAACAGGGTAAAAGTAATGAAAATGTCTCAGAAAATAAACACTAAATGCTTTGTAACATGAAAATACTATGGTGGTTTATACAGCACTACCGAGCTGTGCAAAAGAAGAAAACGTTTGAGATCAACACGGAAATCGATAATTCAGGTATATTCTGCTTTGGAATATAGGCTTCTAAAAACAAGATGAGTGGTCACGTGTTTAAATAGGATCTCACGGGCTTTTGTTATGATGGTTATGAACATTTTGTTGTTATCAACACCGAATATTTCTTGACCTTCATCATAGCTACATACCAGTTACAGAAAAGCCTGCACATACCACGACATTTTACGCATACCAATTTCCACCTTACAAAATATGATCGGTAAATTCGAATTTATGTCCAACGAGTTGCCTAGAGGATAAGAGAGCTTAGAATTTCAAATTTCTTAACTTTATGTCCACAATAATAATAAATTGACACTTAAATACATTTTGGTACCAAGAAGCCATTAATCCACAAATGTTCTTGTGAATCAGATATGAAAGTTTCATAAAGTGGCCTTGAGATTCACTCAATTAGATCTCGAAAGCGTTATGGTTGGGAACACATCGAGAAGATAACTGTGTCCTCGGTTATCTTTTAATTTTTCCTATCGACATTTCCATTCTTCGCTGAAACATATGACGCAGAGTCGAGCTACAAGCTATGTCCTGTTCCTCTTTCTCAATATACGGCCCCAGATACGGAGGTGCACTTGAGAATTAATAATGCCTTATTATTACTTAAAGAAATACTCATCACGGTTATTACTTTTCTACCTGACAATGTTTCTAAAATTTAGCAATCAGGAATTTCATATTTGCTCATTTAAGAAAACAGTACTAATACTAGAGCTAATACATGAAGGCAGAGAAGTGCGGCATTGACCTCAAAGGCCCAAAGCAGACTATCGCCGACAACATATTTTATACCAGAACTATAAAGATGCCAAGATTCGTATCAATCAACCAAATCAGACATATTTTGAAGCATGTACTTCATCCTCAAAGACAGTGAGTGCACTGTGGGTAAGCTATTATAGTTTGCGAATTGTTACAAACTTCTTGGCATTATTGATCACGTTACGTTTATTAAGCTATTTCGTAAAACATTTTGTTAAATACTAAATATTAATGCCGCGCAACATCCCAAATGGGGCTTAGGACACCTCACTGTTGGGGTTTCTACGTAACTCACAAACAGACAAATAGACAGACAGACAGACACACACACACACACACACACACACACACACACACACACCACGATACGACTCCTCTGAACGAGTGTTCAGCCCGTCGCAGAGGCCGCTACCCACACAACACACAAAGAATACAAGACACGAACATCTTTGTCCTCAGTGGGATTCGAACCAACTATCCCAGCAATAAAGGGGCTGCAGAACTGCACCTTAGCCCGCTGGCCACCGGGATCGGCGAAAAGTACTTTCAGTGTGTTTAAAGTTTTAAATACAAGCTACGGAATTTGCAAAATGGTGTAAATGTTAATTTTACAGTTACAGTCAAAAGTACTTACACCGTCAGCGTGGATTCACTTCATATTTTCTGTTACGGTAACTGGCTGTTTTAACATGATTAGTAACACCCACACTACTGTGATAGTATATGTAGAGTACAGAAACTTCGGTATGATAAGCAACCCCTGAGGAAGAACCCGATGTTTGGAATTAGGCCGAGATTGACTAGTTGATATAAATTTTATTGTGTTCCGTTGTGATGGTCTACAATACACTACACTAGCGGTGTACTGAGTTTACAAAAACCATGGAGCCACTTCAGAATTCTAAGCGCCACAAAAACGACATAAAAATTCCAATACTGAAGACCTACAAATATTATGCGCCACTTAACAAAATTTAATCGCCCGCGCTACCTAGCATCCGGGATTTGTGAACTCATGCTCTGCACGCTCATACACCACTTCATAATGCCACAACGGAAGTTGAATGCAGCCACATATGTGAGGTAATAATGCACGTAACCTTCATACCAGAATATCAGAATTCAGCTGTCACAATGGATAGCCTCATATTTCTGCCGTATCCTTTTATCAAAACGAAAGGTCAGTATCTTGATTTGGACGGTTGTCAGCCTTTTCAATATCAACAAACAAACAAACAAACAAACAAACAAACAAACAAACAAACAAACGAACGAACGAAGGAACAAACAAACAAACAGACAGACAGACAAACAAACAAACAAGTTTCAGCTTTTAGCTCTATGTTTCTATCCCCATAACGGTCATCATTAGGCATCCCTGTATTAAGTATTTTAAATAATGGTAAAAATATGCCAAAATATACACATCCATTGTGACAACTCACAATTTACAATCTTTTACTACAGCCTTGCTATAATGAGCTCAATAGGGATAGAAAATTTGCAGTAAACATCGTAAATTGTGAGATCTCACACGTGCTGTGTATATTTTGGTAAGTACTTTTACCTTTATGTGTAAGTTTTCATACATATCCCTGACGTTGTTCCTCATGCGGAGAGAAACAAGTACCTAAAACCAAGATAAGAATATATAGATCTATTAAGACTGAAACTTATTTAATGTGTCCCATGTCCGTGCACTATATTATACAAAAACACTAATTACCAACAAATGCACAAAGAGACTTTTATCATCACTCGTAACACATTCCTATATGTTTCGACCCTGCTGGGTCATCTTCAGGGAGAACTTTTCTGTTATCGTTACACTAAGGTTGCACTTTATATTTGAGTGAGAATGTGCTGTTGACTGTGTACTGCGTTGTTTTTGGAGGCGTGCAGTGCAGTGCAGGCCGGGACCGCAGAGAGGTCACGCCTCCAAAAACAACGCAGTACACAGTCAACAGCACATTCTCACTCAGCTATAAAGTGCAACCTTAGAGTAATGATAAAAAAAAGTTCTCCCTGAAGATGACCCAGCAGGGTCGAAACATGTAGGAGTGTGTTACGATTGATGACAAAACTCTCTTTGTGCATTTGTTGGTGATTACTGTTTTTGAAACTTATTTCTTCATACGTCAATTTTAATCTGAAACTTCTTGTTTATTTGATGAATATCCTGAAGTAATTCTTGAATGATTCCTTGCCAAAACTAACCAATTTACAAAAGTCTACACAAATAGTGCCAACAAGTATAACAGCACATAACCTCACTGAAGTAATTTTCAGTACACTGCATACTGATTATCAGTTCATCTCAAAAGCTCATTTCAAATGACAAGCTTATACAGAACCAAATGTAATACGAACACGAACCTGCATTGCAAGAATGCCAGAGTGTGTACTCTGACGATCGGAACTAAAGAGGCATGTTACATCTGATGTGGAGCTGTGCATATGGGCAGGTATTTTCGGACGTTTCAAAGGACGTTTCTGTTTCCTTCATCTTCAGGGTCCAGCGCTAGACTCTGAAGATTCAGTTAAACGTCAGAAAATACCCAACGACACAGCGTCACTTTCCAGAAGACTCGAATCGTCAGCAACAGTGCTGTGGAAACCACAAATCTAAAATTATCCCAGATTTTTGCAGTTGGCACCGAGACATCGCCCCCACAAAGTGAAGATAATCACAGAAGGAAAGAATTAGAGCGTAATGTTGCACAAATTAAAGATGCAGGTCGCCGTGGCGACTAAAGAATTTACGGTGTCCCCTCATATTTTTGGGTCTTTACTGTGAAAGTTGCTTCATTTCACCTTTCTGACGCCCAGATTTTGACTGGCTCCTAGATCCAACATATATTATTTTACCAACTCGTAAACTAAAAAATATACAATAGGTTTTAAACAATTCCCGACATGTTTCGATGCATGTTACATCATCCTCAGGGAAGTTATGTTAGAGCACTAGGGAACAGCCGAAGCAAGCCAGTCTTTGTACCTACAGGTTTATAAAATCTTTGCTATTCAGTTCTCATGTCATCAGTGACTCACACTGTATGAAAACATTGAAAGATAATGTTGGGGATCCGATTATAAGACGCTGTCGATCGGATGAACCAATGTTAAAATCACTGAAGGTGACGCAGAACTGGATCTGTCATTTCGGTAAACAGTATATTTTTCGTTCCAGTGGAGCACACAAAATATTTAAAATCACTAAAACACATGAACTGAGGCACTGATAGTCTGATGAATCACTCAGAGGTTATTTGAAACATATTAGAAGCACATTACAAGTTTAACCTTTTAAAGCCTAGCGGTATCTTTACATATGACCAGGTTTAACATTAAAAAATTCTACATGGTGCCCACATTGCGTTTGTGTGTTTTGTACGGATCTCAGAACAAACAGCAACTTTTGCCTTATAAAACATTAAGAGACTGGTTTTTATAACCGAAGTGGAGGCTGTTTACAGCGCGGTACGCATTGAGTCCGTATATAAAACAGATAAGCTTCGTCTTTAAAGGGTTAATTATGCTGATCCGATTGTGAAGCACTGATACTGTATATTTTTTAGTTTACGAGTTAGTAAAATAATATGTGTAGGATTCATACGCACACGGTATGGAAAACTACAAGTTGCCTCCTAGATGTTTAGAAAAATTTGTGGACCCGTGAACTGGGCCTATTTTATCCCGGCTAAAATAAAATAAGTTCTCTCCTGAATATAAGCCCAGATCCAGAGCGTCACCATTGTAACGACCTGTTCTGTAGCTTAGCAACTCACCAATTGCAGGATATTTATGCGTTTTACGGGGTATTAGAAAGTATCAATGGAGAGCAGGGTCTCCGCACGACAGAAAGAACAAGATGAAGTGGCCACAATGAGAGACGGGAACAGGGATTTATATATATGTAAATTCTATGTGTATGCGCGCGCGCGTGTGTGTGTGTGTGTAAATTCTGCAGAAAATTAAAACAAAAGGTGCAGCGGAAATAAATCTGAGCTGAAAGTACATCTCAGGTTTCAGGTTGCGCATAAAAGCCTCCTGAAGCAGCTGATAATACCACAACAGGCCAGGTCAACTTAGGAAGGCTGGTGTCTTTGTCTTCTGCTGTACGTACCAAACTGGATAATATAGCGAGGGTGGACTGGCTCACTAATGAACAGAAATTCTGCTCTTCGGATTCAAGAACCAGCAACCCGCAACACCATAGTCACTTCGCCCTGGCGCGAATGCATCACGCGACACGTTTATTTCACGGTTTCTGAGCACCAAGATGGATTAAGAATTAAAGTTACCATTTAATAATTATATCCACGTATTTATAAGAGTGACAGTGTTCTAGATTAAACAGAACTTATAACTATGCACTGACAAATATCACAGCCGAAAAAGTTCGGCTAAGAACGTATCCAAGAAATACCCAAGGGATAACATTAATCTAGAATGACATAGGATCAGGATATGTTCGCTTATAACGTACCAGATGTAATGATATTTATTAAATAAAGGGATTAGACATTAGTTTTAGTAGTATTATTAAGAGTAACAGTAGCAGAGGTAGTAATAGTGGCAATGGCGGCGGTGGTGGTGGTGGTGGTGGTGGTGGTGGTGTTTGTGGTGGTGGTTGTAGTGGTGGTTGTGGCGGTGGTGGTGGTGGTGGTGGTGGTAGTAGTAGTAGTAGTAGTAGTAGTAGTAGTAGTAGTAGTAGTGGTAGTAGGGCATATTCAAAACATTATAGTGATATTTACTGTGTGGTGGAACTCACTTGCACAATCAGACATGACAAAACTTCTCATCTTATTTAGAATATTTATAATGGTGTAACATGAACACGGATTTACTTTTCTGAAGTGCGTGTGTATGTGTGTGTGTGTGCGTGTGTATGTGTGTGTGTGTGTGTGTGTGTGTGTGTGTGTGTGTGTGTGTGTGTAGGATGTTATCAGATTATCGTTCCTATTATTATTTGTAATATCACAAACGTCATAGTCATTAGTAGTTATTACGCTTACACTAAGGCACGTGAACTAAATGTCATCAGGTTTCTCTTGTTCAGAATTTTCCAGCTCTGCACCTGAAGGTACGACTCAGTTCCGGTTATGATGTACACCTGAACACTGCTAACTTAAGCAACACCGAGTGTAGCTGGTAATAGGATTGGTAATGCGCGCTGAACGTCTAATGTACAGTTCACGATTAGAGTCTAAGGGTAATTAGAGTGAAGTGACATCACTGGAACCGTGAAGCTAACTTTCTGGCTCAGCCTTTCACATTTTGTCATTACTCATAGTGCACATCCGTACTACAGGCATATTGAAGGGTCGCTTTGATCAAAATGTGTTGGTTCAGTTTTCAGAAATAGCCCGACATACTGTATAAACCCTGGGGCAGCCCTAATTTCAAATGACAAATACTCCGTGTTATTTCATGTTTTAGTCAATGACTAATAGGTATGTACAGAATACGTGCGCTCATTATACGGACAAAGGCTAGTGAAGAAATATCCAAAAAAGTGTTTAGTGATATTTGTAACACCCTAACATCACATCACTGTAATATTAAATGTAACAAATATTTGGCCAGATTATTAAAATAATAGCTTATTCGAATTTCCTCAAAAGTAAATTACGGCTTACTTCCCTTCTTAGTTTTACTAATTAGTCAATATATCCGATTTAAAAATCGAGATTATAATGGGCTGTAATTCAAAACCAGTGCCCTGAGCTAAACATCGGCTTCCAATTTCTGGGCAATTCCTCAAATATTGAAACAAACTTGTATAAAGGTGAAGAACGCGTACATACTGGGCTAATAACCAGAAACAGTTGGCTCAAGATATGTTTAGTCTTTGCGGTATTTATTTTTAACCGCTATGCTACAGTAAACTCGCACGTGATATTGGGCTTGCTAGAAACTAGTTAAATCGACATGCAGACTCTTTCCTATTTCGCGCAATTCAAAGGTTATAGACATTCAGAAAAGACAAAAGCATTAAAAGTTGTTCAGTTTTTAACACTTGCTTTGGGAAATCACAATTTTTATACATCTACAAGAACGTGGTCTTTACTGCTTACTGTGGAGGTAAAAGGTTAAGACATAGAGTGAAAAATTTAGTGACAGGACGAAAAATGTTGGGCATAAGTAAATGCCAGAAATGTGATTTTTAAGATTACAAGTTTTGACAGCATGACACCTTTCTTTTCGTCGTTAATTAGTTACCCAACGTTTCAGAGAAGACTCCTCAGGCTATTCTAATAAGGGTATTTGGGATTACCCGAAGGTAAAGGAAGCGAGGTACCAGCTACAACGTCGGTCACTAATCACAAATCAACAAGCCCTCACATTTCAGAACATTCTAGACTTCATCAACAGTGCTGTGAAAATCTGAGATCAAGAAATGATGCTTTTTCTTTCATACGCTTTCTCTTCCCAATCCGCACAACCGTAGCAAAAGGATCGTCCGCAATTTACGTACATGCAGAAGCCTTATTACGATCATCGCGCGTATAAAATCACGAAGGTGTGGAATGCAGTGCGACTGAAGCAATCTGGAAACGAGGAGCATGTGTGTGTTGTGTTGCAATACAGCGATGAAATTTTCAGATTAATACTTCCCAAAGAGACTTCTCTTTAGATGGTCACTGTTAGACTTCTGAGACGGACAGCTTTGACTCTTTATTCATAAATATATGTTGCAAAAGCCCCGAAGCTCTTAACCGAATAAACATCTCATAAAAAAATTTTCATTTCATTCATCAAACTCATAAAAGGCTGCCAGAAATTTTTGATATTACGTAAAATATTGCTTATGCATGTAAATATTACATAATGTTGGCTTTCATAATATTTACTCGTCACCAAAAATTATTAGCATGATCAGTTTAAGTGGAACGACAGGCACCGGCTGTGTGTTGCGCAATGGCGAGATAAAAGTTGCATACAGTACTTGCATAAGAAACCTGAACAGGAGAAGTAACGTCAACATCTAGACATAGATAAAAGTGTAATTTTAAAGTGGGTCTTAAAGAATTGACAATGGGAGGACGCGGGCTTCATTCGAGTGACTCTGAATACACAGAAAAGGGGGGTTCTTGTAAACACGAAATAAATTTTGGCTTCCATACGTGAATGGAATTTCGTTACCAAATGAACACCTATCAGTTCCTCAAGAACGAAGCTGGTCCACGGAATTACGGTCTTTACAAGTACACGTTGTCACACTAATAGACATCGACTAAACAACCACCTTCTGGATGTAGGATAATTTTTATATTGCGCCTCTTCGCTACTTATTTTTATTGCAAACTTTCCCTCCGCATCGTATTTGCATCCAAGTGGTCTGCAAACTGGACCACTTTAAATTGAAGGCTGTGTGCTGAATGAGATCGACTTTATGAGGTGCACTAAGATTTCCTTTCCTTTCCTTTCCTTTCCTTTCCTTTCCTTTCCTTTCCTTTCCTTTCCTTTCCTTTCCTGGGGCACAACAGCCCAACTCAGGCCTAGGCCGCCTCACTGTAGAGGTTTCTAGATAACACAAAATTAGACACACAGAGCCGGTAGCACTCCCCTGAACGAGTGATCAGCCCGTCGCAGAGACCTCTACCTGACAACACACAACACTCACAAGAGACAGATATCCACGCACCCGGCGGGATTCGAACCCACAATCCCAGCAAGCGAGCGACCGCAGGCCCACGCCTTAGACAGCGCGGCCACTGGGCTCGGCCTCAGCGTATAGAATAGCCCGAAAAAGAACCAGCTCAAAGGCATTTAAATGTTTACGTCTCTGGTAGGTCAGTGGGTTTTGACTACGACTTGTAATACGACTGAATGTGAGGAGACTTTTCAAAGCATGAACAGATATTTATCATTTCAGATAATATATTCAAAAGCCTGAGGTTTAACGTGGCGCTTTTATTGTTATGCTAGTGTTAGACGGCCTTGCCGTGCATAAATATTTCAGGTTAATACTCGTAAACAGAAACGACCACTCAATAGATAAGTCACTGTAGATAGTCAAAGGACTGAACATATTAAGAACATAATGTCCACAAATTTCTTTTACTTTTTAGAACAATCATGACAGTTCATAAATTTTCATCGCATTTTCAAAGTGATCTCAAAAGTTATACGGAAGTAACTGCCAACATATTAAGAGCAAATAATGTCCTCTCCGCTTTAATCATTTTTGCTTTCTGAATGTGCAGTGAATGTGTTGCCTGACGCATTATTTATACGCTTATTACCTGCGCATACATGAAAATTATGCATTGAGTTGTCTACCGAACTGCCAGCCAGCCACACCTCTCCGTTGCCGAGAACTTTCATTAGCGTTTACATCAGACAGTCTTATTTTGATTTTCGTAGTCCTTTCCTCTTCTACCTACTTGTTCACAGCAGGTGTAGAGGGTTTTTATTTTCACTTGATCACACTCAAGCACACACCACAGTCGGTAGGACTCCTCTGGACGAGGGATCGGCCCGTCGCAGAGACCTCTACCTGACAACACAAACACTGTATAAGACAAACATCCATGCTCCAGGTGGGATTTGAACTCACGATCCTAGCAAGCGAGCGGCCGCAGACCTACGCCTTAGACCGCGCGGCCAGTGGGATCGAGACACCTTTATTAAGAAGAATATCAAACATTCACAACAACATACTTTTAAAATGGACATTCTAATAACGGCATGTAAGCTGTACAATAAGTCTACTCAATATAGTTTTCATTTTGCACACTATGAAAAGTCGATAGCACCACACTTTGACCTCAGCAACATAATGTGCTCAGCTGAAGTCATGAAACGTATTGTTTTGTCGAGGGAAACAAGCACGCGACCTCTCGGCACGTCAGCAAGGCAACATATACCACCACACAAACAGCGCCACTTTGAAGCTGATGCTACAGCTGTCAGTGGTTAAGAGTATGCATCGAAACACTTACAGACACAGGGCTGCAGTGAAATGTTATTAGTATTAGCAGCTCGTGTACCAAATAAATAAATAAATAAATACGAAATTAGCACAATTATTTCATCAACCAACATACGCACTTCATAAAATACAATCCAAGACAAGTACAAAACTCCTACAAGTTTCGGTACCGGGATGCGATCATCAGGGAGTTATTTAGAAAAAAGGGGTAAAAGTCCAACACGCTAATCTAGGTACTGTATCGCCCTTACTAGAATGATTACAATGTTAAAATGTTTCAATTCTAAAATGCACAAAGTTTCGTCGTTTCGTAGTCCTTACCTCTTCTACCTACTCACAGTAGGTGTCGAGGTTGTTTATTTTCACCTGATCACACTCACACACCACAGTCGGCAGGATTCTCCTGGACGAGGGATCGGCCCGTCGCAGAGATCTATTCCTGACAACACAAACATTGTACATGAGACAAACAACCATGCCCCCGGTGGGATTGGAACCCACGATCCCAGCAAGAGCTCGTCCGCAGACCTACGCCTTAGACCGCGCGGCCAAATACATAAAGTTGATAAGCATAAATTAAAATGTCGTGATATTAAGGGCAGCCGTTTCAGGTGTAAGTTCACAGTTGTTTATATTCCGTGTACATATAAACACCTGTCTCGGTCTTATGAGATCCGAAGAGATCTCGTCCAGATGAACCGTGTGAAGTGTGTCGTGTCGGGCAGTGTAGTATACTCAAAAATTTATGAAATTAGCACATAGAAACGAATATTTTCTCTCTAAATCGCCTACTTTAAAACTTTGTGACAAACAAAATAAGAAATAAGGTGTCTCAGAAAAACCTCCTGAGGACTGGAGATAAAAGGCTTCCTGCCAGATTAGAGAAGAATGCCTCAACCGAGCTTCACATTATCCTAATCGAATCAAAGATGATAAATTTAAAATGGGATATATACAAAATTGTTTACGAAAACCTGAAATAACGAGACTATTTCGGAGTTATAATAATAGACGGGAGGATAATATTAAAACTTGCGAAACAATGGATTGGATTCAGCCGACTCAGAGAGGGTCCAGTGAGGAGAATTCGATGAACAGAAATATATACGTTAAACAGCACGAAGAATTCCTTCGCTAACTGAGCGACTGTCAAAATCCTAGTAAGAAGTTCGTTTGGTTGTCTAAAATAGGAATATCTGCTCTATTATTTGTGCCCACGGTTTATGTTACCCGCTACATTAATGCTGAGTTACATGGTTTTTGTATGTGGCTGCAAGTCTGAGTTTGTATCACAGAAATAAAATACATGAAAGTAACACACACCTTAAAACGGTTGTGTTGTAACCGAAATACCTGAAGTCTTAAAACTCGCAGACCTCGAACACTTAGAGCGATGCTACCGAACTACATGTATATGTGAAGGATGTACACCGCACGTTACGACGTACACGCTTGTATTACGGCCTTCATGCTGCGTACATTAACCAGACAGATGCACCACTAACTTGCCTGCTGAACTACTGGTAAGATTTACGGATAGGAAAACAGCGCATTCGTTTCGCATCGCTTTTTTTTTTCTTTCGCTTTCTCCGATTGGGCACATTTTAACGTCACGCAGGGCAACCTGTGTGCAAGGAGAGTTTGTCTACATATGCAGTTTCTGATTCACCAAGTTGGAAAATATCTATAGTACTTACAGCAGAAGCGTGTTGTTTGTGGTTAGTATGGGTAAAGTGTTAGACGCAAGAGTTCCATCTGCGGATGGTATGTAACCTACATAAAATGTTAGGGCTAACCGCTTCCTTCTTGCTGGCTCAGCAGTGAAATAATGACGAACACACCTAGCACGCTCACTTTGCCACCCATAAAATCTAGATGCTTTGGAGATCGTACCGAGGTTCAAAAGCTACACTGCTAAACTCCATCTACATGTAGCCTTCCTGTGTCTCTCCATTGTCTGGATCACATATATATATACGTGCTATTTCACGGTCCGTGCTCACCTGAATTCTGCATACATGTTTACCATTACACTTGCTACAGCTCCTTTGTAAGTATTTTCTATAATGCGCATTTTATATACGGCACGATGTTATTTGCTGAAAATGTTACGTGCGAAGTTTTAAAAGTAACTGGAGAATATTGTTAAACAACTCTCAAGTGTGTCGTGTTTATTAGCCACATTATAATTTAAATATTAAGTAATGATTAATAACTTAGGTACTTCTGATTATTTGTGGCCGCGGCGGCGCAGTTGGTTGAGGCACTGTGATACAAACCGGAAGGTCGCGGGTTCGATTCCCGATTGACATAATCCTTTCGATCGCACTATGGCCCTGGGGTCGACCCAGCCTCTAACAGAACCGAGCACCAGGAATATTCCATGTGGGGTAAACGCGGCCGGTGCTTAGGGCTGACAACCTTACCACCTTCAAGTTCCGATTGTCTAGAAATCTGGGAGCCTCAACCTCCTGGAAACCTAAGGGCCTGTCCAGGCCCGTAATGCGATTGCTTTACCTTACCTTACTTCTGATTATTTCTTCTCTGATTTTTAACAGAATAATTTTGTCTTATTTTCCCTGCTTTCCTTAATTTTAAATCAAGTTTATGGAAGGTGTGCTTCACGGGCAAAGTACCCAATGTTTATTTCTTTAAAATAATTAACTGAATAATATATGATCATCATCACTCTGCTTATCTGAAGTTAACTATACGGCCAGCATCTTGAAATGTCTTGAACATTTCCCCACAATTTACTAAGGAGAGCACATTTACATTTACATTTGCAACAGTTTCCACTAACAGTGCAGGTTCATTATGTGCTCTGCTCTGAAAAATGTGCTCTTGCGCCTTCCATGATTGCGTTTTCCGTGATATTCCTTACTTTCCCAGGAAAGTTCCGAAACACGAATTTACAACAGGCCACAATGAGTCTTTCACAAACGTTTATACTCGTAGTCAAGTGATATTGTGGCACATACGGCCCTTTACACCAAATATGGGCACAAAGGAAAACAGAAAACGTGTAAGTCTAAGGATTCGCATTACGTCTGATTCATATGCGCATCGTTCTGAAGCAAGTCAAGGGCGTATCTGTGAGACTACATCTGCATGGAAACCGTGAAAAACTAGAAACCTTAATGAAATTTAACTCCTACATTTAATCGTGACGTCAGATCGCTGACGTCTTTGCCTGTTGTACATTATGAAAGTGTAAATGAAGCCGGCTAACCAATACAGAGACTTGAATATATCTTTATTTGCATCAGTTATTAAAACAGAGTAGATGAAATGACGGAGTCTCTCTTCATAATTTCGAAATAAGAGGCTTTCGAGTTGTTTGCAGGAGGATTGGAAATTGCATGCTGTATCAAGGAATAAGTAGAAATTTTAATTACAACAGACCTGCTCGTGAATTCTCAAATAAGATGGGAAAGAGATAAATTTTTCATCTTATTCTATAGAACGAAATTGCGTTGGTTATGAAGGATAAGGCTGTAATTTAACTTTCGTCAACAACTGTAGTTCTTTAATACATCAAAATGTAGGGATTTATTTTGTATTCATTTAGAGCTACATCGTTGTCGATTCCGCGAATATTTAATGGTGCTTCACACAGTTCATTCAGTTTTACCATGACCAAACTCAGACAAATGGATTATTAAAAAGAAAACAAGGAAAGCGGGAACAATAGAAAAGGGAAGAAAATAAAATAAAAGAGGATAGGTAGGCAAGAAAAGCAAAAGACAGGAACATAAAGTAGAATATGGTTTCTCGAACTGTGGTGCGAGCACCATTACTGGAAGACCAACTACTGTTCACTGGAATGCGGCCTTAATAAAAAGTTAAATATAAAAGGGATAGAAATGTTAAAAAGTAAATAAAACATGTATATTTCCTAATATGCAGTATTGCTGGCAACATTATAGAACTATCCCGCTCTCGCCCAGTCTTTCCAATTTCACTTTCCTTATTTAAATGAAGATTATTGGTGGCACATTGAAACTATTAAATTTCATTGGTACGCCAGCGTAAAAGTCTGTGAAGCCATGAAATGGAACAAAATACTTACATTTGACAATCTGGAATATATAATTTAATCTGACACTGCAAAATTCTCGCACACATGTTTACCCAACAGGAGAAAGGTATGAAGGATAAACACCCGACATATTAACACAAGATAATCTTAATCAAACCTTAACATTGCACGCCTTAAAAAAGCACACGGTTTACAAAACCAGTACTTGCGACTCCAATAATCTGCCTTGAGCAGATGATGATAATTTTTCGTAACGTGTAACTAATACCTTTGTTCAGAGATGCGAGTAGCTGACAACATCTGCCACAATTACGTCTGAATGAACCGTTTCCTAACTACATTTGAAGCGTTCTGCATTAGGGTCTTGTGAACCAGCCAGTGGCAGCTATGAGCCAATCCCGACATTTGCATACATTAACCTTACGACAGTCCGGATTAAATGAGAAACTTGAAGACACATGGTGTGCCATCCCACCACTAGTGTCCAGACCCGCATTTCCTTGTCAACCAGCAAATCACCAACACCAGCCGAAGGTGTCTCTTTATAAGCCCACTTGTTTCCTCACCCTACGCTATCACGGCTCTAGAATTATTGCCCGTCCGTTTACCTTCAACACAGCATGTAAAAACATGGAGACAAAAGCGCTAATTTCGTAGGAAATTACAAGATAAACATTACGAGGTGGGCCAGACAAACTCATAGCGCATAACAGCTTCTAATTTGCTCTCTTCTTCACCGTAAGCCAGCAAGGCCAAGTCTCCTTTAGTCAAGAGATTAGTCACGTAAGTGGTAAAACACTTTTCGTACAAAATTAATTCTGCCTGTACAGTGAAGCACACAAAAACGTCATGTACACTCATTCAAGCCCGAATGTGGAGATGAACCCACGGCGTTTCTATTCAAGAACATTCTGAACTCCTCAGACTGAGAATGGAAAATAATGATCATATAAGGTTTGTGAAAATGTTTGCTTCAATGAAGTGAAATGAGGTTGTACTTTGTCCATAAACATTAATAATAATGGCTTTAAGGCGTCACGTTTACTCCCAAGCACAGATGAATTCTTGAAATTATACTGTCATGTTATTTTATTTTTCATTACGGTATCAGTGACAGAGGGTGCCGCAGTGGCGCAGTTGGTTGAGGCACTGTGCTACAAACCGGCAGATCGCGGGTTCGATTCCCGATGGTGTCAGTGGAATTTTTCATTGGCATAATCCTGTCGGTCGCACTATGGCCCTGGGGTCGACTCAGCCTCTAACAGAAATGAGTACCAGGAATATTTCCTGGGGGGTAAACGCGGCCGGTGCGTAGGGCTGACAATCTTACCACCTTCATGTGCTGATTGTCTAGAAATCTGGGAGCCTCAACCTCCTGGAACCCTCTGGGCCTGTCCAGGCCTGTAATGGGACTGCTTTACCTTTTTTTTTTAATCAGTGACAGTATTAGCAATCGCGTGTTAACCTTTTAAATCACAGCGGCCATCGTACGTACAGCCATGTTTAACGTTAAAACCTTCGAACTTCTCTTCCATATTTTTCTCGCAATAAGTACCATTATTTCCCTAAACAATGATATTAAATTGCACCTTAAAGAAATCAGTTGGGAGTATGTGGATTGGACTGATCTGGCTCAGGATAGAGATAAGTGGCGGGCTCTTGTGAATGCGGTAGTGGACTTTCCGTTCCATAGTACGGGGTATTTATTGACTGGCTGAGAAACAATCAGTTTTCAGGAAGGATTCTTGTCCACGGAAATTATTTTCCTAAAAGAAATTAGCCGACCCTCCTTTCTAATGGAAGCAAATTTTGTACTTTTTGAGTTACAAAATGAATTTTTATA
Source organism: Coptotermes formosanus (assembly GCA_013340265.1). Taxonomy (NCBI): domain Eukaryota; kingdom Metazoa; phylum Arthropoda; class Insecta; order Blattodea; family Rhinotermitidae; genus Coptotermes; species Coptotermes formosanus. The sequence goes on along the minus strand of BLKM01006251.1, from coordinate 3,568,475 downwards.
TAACATGCTGATTAATTTGGATCTCCTAACCGTTAATCGCGGATGCCAACAAAAATTATAACGCTAGTCTACTACAGTTTGATTGCTTATTTTTGTGTCGAATAACGTAAGGCCCCACCATGCATGTCACGAAGGGGCAGTGGTAAGTCGAGGTATAGCGTCATTCATTCTTAACTTCTGTTTCAGATGGATTTAAATGTATAGTTTCAAGCCTTGGCTGATTTATTCTCGGGAAAAAGAGCACTAGGAGGCTGATTGGGTCTCCGCAGTCAGTCCGGACGTTTTCGACACGTTTTATATTATTGATTCTTCACATTTACTTCGATTATTGCTAGATTACCAACTCCTTTGCTAGATTTAAGTGGCCGCTCATACCATACTATGTTTCTGTTGATTATCAGTTGTTTGTTTCATCGGCGTTTGTCAGTTCTCCCAATGAAATAGGATTCGATTTATATAAGAGTTGCTAATTGTTTTAAGAAAAACAATGAAACTTAAATAAATTTTTTTGTGAATAAAATATCCAATCAACAGTATTAGGCAATAAGTGCACATTATAAAGCTCCTTGATACAGTCTAATATTCTTCCAGTCCTTTTTTACTTCCAAGTCTCTCACAGTACACTAATACAACCGTCATTTTTTCCCCGTGCGAGCTTAAAACGTTTCGGAATTTGTCGACAGGACTGCAAAGACAGAATATGAGTAACAGGTATGGATTTAAACGCACGCACCGGACCGGGTTTTATCACAGCAGATGAAGCTAAGAGAACTTGAGAGAAGAGCAGTCGGTTTCTCTGTGACAGATTGAACTGACGGTCAGCAGCAAAATCTCTATGGTTACCCACTTGTAATTGACTTCACCTGCTACAATCCAATTCCACACGATCCATCTTCTTTATAACAAACTTACAACAGAATCCATTCCATCGTCTGTGGGGTGTTTCGTACCCAGGAAATTACAAAGCACACGTGCAAGACAGGCTTACAGTCGCGCATACGAAGCACATCCCTTCATATGATACAGGGCCCGTTTGAGACGACGAAGAAATAGTATGTATGCAAAATGACGCAATTCGGCAGTAATGTCACGTCTGGCCCGTACTCGTATGGTCAGGGCTGTCCAAAGCCGTCTATACAACTGTTTTTAACGCAATACATAACGTTTTGTTTTAAAATAAAGATAAGGCTCAGTGAAGGAAATAATTATGGGTTTTATTGATTTATTCCTTGTGCTGACATACATCAATTAAATTTATTTAAATTTCGGCAGGTATCTTTAACGAACTTTTAGGTAACTAAAACTCTGTTTTTCTTCAGTGGTTTCGACTGTTCTATACAAGTTCCCCTGAGGATGGTGTAGATCCACACCGAAACATGTTGGGAATTATGTAAAAACTGATATATTGTGATTTTTTAGTGTATGAGTAGGCCCTAATAATACAAATTAATTTCATACGTGCACAGTATGGACAGTTTTAGACGATTAGCGTGACAGAGTTTGCTACTTCCTACACAAATCTTACAAAAGTTTACCCACCTCGTTTCCAAATCCGCGAAATCCAGATTATCCCGGCTACAGTCTAAGACGCTGGAAGCAGAAGAAACCATACCTATCGCAGACAAGTCAATTCCTTTAACTGGTTACCTGTATCCTCATATAACACTGACATTTCCCGAAAAATACTTCAAGGCACTTCTCCAAATTACCTTATATTTTGGACTAAATGCATTTAAAACCAAGATCATCTCTAATGAGACTGCGCATCGTAATTAAAAATGACACAATTAGTACCTCAAATATTAGGGTTAAGATGAACATTTCACAGTGGTTCGTTACAGAGGTAAAACAGCCTATATTGTGTGGTGAGTACTTGTTTTATAATTCATGGTTTATTGCCCACTATTGGATAAAGAGCAAGGCGAGAAGTGGGCGATAATGTCAGTGAAAAAGCAAGTTGGTCCACGGGGTAATTTTTCTTACTTGTATCAGGGAGCTGTCGGGTTCGAATATTATCTGACAATTCTGAATGTCCTTTCTCGTCATTTTTCTGTTTTTTATGCGAACTACGGATGAAAATATTACAGTTGAATACGAGCACTTCATTCTACTCGATTCATTATTAGTTCTCTTCCTACCAACAGCTTTGTTCAATGAACTACAACATATTGATCGAAAATGCAACTACTCTTAGCAAAAATTTAATGCGTAGCGTCTGGTGTATGCGTTTGCTACGTAACGTCACTTCAGCATTATGTACAGCACGATTAATATGTCATGGAACACGGCGACGTGTGGAAGGGGAAGTGAAGGGGCAACAGGAGAATGGAGTGGGTATCCAGCAAGCCTCGCAAGACCGCGGAGCATACTCTCTCCAGCACAGTACAAATGCTACCAGCTGACCCGCACACCTCGGCTGCCAGTAGTCGACTGAACTGTCGCCCTCACCGAGTCACATGGACTCGTCCGTTTTACCGAAAGACGAAATCTGGTTTCTGCGCGTGTGCCATCTAATCCTAACTGCAGTGTACATACACACAGACCCCTTTCGATTTGTGTCTGTCAATGTATATGTTCTCTGCGAATTTTCGTGACTCATTTTCTTCCAAGAACGTGTTGGGATGACAAACTGCAATCGAGATTAAATAGATGATAAATAGATATTTACCAACGCTGTTTAAACTGCACGTCTTATGCCGCACGGAGTACAGTAAGAATATGTGCATGCGTAATTAGCAGGTCGGATGTAAAGAGAAGAGGTAGTTACTCACATAAGGAGAATTTCCAAAATTCTTTTGCAGATACAAAGATAAATCGAGCAGACACCTCACTCGGTATAGCTTGCTTGCCGCGCGGAGTTCCTGCCCAAAGTAACCCTTGGAGCCTTAGAGCTACAGCAATCTTCCGGGTACGGATAGCTCGACTTCTTAGTTTCTAAAAGTACAAATCACTATGATTATCACCCCCCTGATTATTAAGCGGCTGTCTAACAGAATGACACGTAATAAAACATCTGTCTGCTTTAAAGTTAGGTAATTCAACGCTTTGGATCATTAAATGAAACTAAATCAGGGTCTACCCCACGGAGGATACAGATTGTATCGGTGCAAAATCTGTTTATACTGTTCAAGGGAAACAACTGGACCTTAGTGTCAGAATCATACGAAATACATAAATTCAGTATGTCACAAAAATTCTTTTTTAATGTTAAAGCAAGCAGTTGGCCACCCTGCGCAGCGGCTTATGATTCTGCCTTAAAATTCCGAGAATCCATCGAATATATAACAGTGGCGCATCGGGAGGGAGTAGGCATATTCCAGTTCGGCGCGCATTTTAAATTCATGTCACTCTTACAATATGTAACCCCCGGGTGTTTCGAACGTGAAAAATCTGTTACAGAGTTATCACTGTTACTACACACTACATATTTGTGGCGCTTGATTTTGAAACTTTTAATTAGTAATCACTTTTGAACTGATATGTTTTCTTTCCGCTTAATTGCAACCAAACCACATCTGGATGCTAGAATACAAGCAAAACAATCGATCACCCAACTAACACAAAACGATTTCAATATTACAGTAACAACATGACACAAAGCTTTTGTGTGCGGTCTACAAAACAGCGTGGGCCCATATAAACCACATTAGAACCGAGGAGATATAAAACCGGCGATTTACTGTTCTAACAAGGTTTAATAATATTTTGACATAAATAGAGATTAGAAAAGTAGCGGATGGAATATCCAGTTCCACGAATCTCACCTGCAACCTCAAACTTTATTTAATATTATCCTCTGAGTTTTCCTTGCAACAGCGCGCTCTGTCTTCGTCTTAGGCTTCTCGGCTAATGTGTAGCACTGAGACTAAAATTTATATATAGGCTTATGTATGTGTGTATGTGAGAGGGGGGGGGGCTGTATATACAGACTAACATCAAATAGTCGACACCCCCTAATTTAAGCTCTTCGGACTAGTGACTCTGTGATCTACTTTCTACGACATCCGTCGCTGTATGTACCATGCATCGAAAAAGAGTCTGTTAAGCAAGCTAGTAACCACACAGATAGGGACTAAGGTGGCTCATGGATTCTAATAATTTTTTTGGAGGCTTTTACATAAGTTCATAGAAAATTCCGACTGTCCCCGATCTGTAGAAACTCTTTGCAGCACACAAGCATCTGCAGTGGCTTCAGTACTGTGGTTTACACCGCGGTTACAAGCAAACAGGACAGAGACAGACAGAGCCCGGGGTCAAGGGGGGGGGGGGGGGAACCGGGCAGAGACAGGAACATCCCACAGCACGCTACAAGCAGGAAGTCGTGGTTGGGAACAGTCCTTTCATGTCTTCATTGTATCGTGCCGCTCGTTTTGATCAGGGGAGTTCTGTGAAGCCACCTTCCAGCCTGCTATCAGGATAAACAGCGGCGCCAGACGTGACGTTATGGCAACAGTAGTCTGTTAAACGCCACAGTCCCTTCACATATTACCAGTGGAAATGGCTCATTTAAAAGTCAAGGAAAAGACTCTTACATATTCTGTGACTTGATTCAGCATTGTAGAAATGAGAATGCTACAACTTACGACAAACACGGTTAATATGTGCAAAATGCACGTCTCTATTTTCAAATTTTGGAAATAGAACTGGCCTCCCACATCCTTCTGACTCCCACAGTTCAATCAGGATTTATGATTCTAGTACGGTTTATACACTTCTATTTTTCAATTTTACCTCTCCAACCAGTAATCGCTAAATAACCCCAGTTAAATGTTCCCTCTAAACTGCGCGGGTGCACGGCCGCGCTGTAACTGAAATGCTCCTGCACACCATGTTGCCGCGCAGCTGGAATTCTTCAGTTTTCGTTGTAAATAATCTTACCATGCAGACTTTTTAAAGTGCCGCGCAGTCGTCAGGTCGTGTAAAAATTCTCTGCTAAGAGCAGTAGCAGGTCCGCGCAGATGTACAAAAAATGAGATGGAACGTTGCTCCCAGTAGTCGAAATAATTCATAATTAAAATAGTGATGGATGCTAAAGAATTGGCCTGCTTTTATATTTGTAATTTTATCCCAGCCATTTTCCTCGGAGACATGGTGAAGAACCTGACAGGTTTGAATATCTGTAACATTCTAGCAAGATAACTGGGTGCTTGTCACTTCGGGTTACCTGTTAAATTTTTGGTTCTGGCACGTATATGCGCGCGAACTACAGTACAGTGTATGTAAAGAGGGCAAAACCGCCCCTTTCCAATTAATAAACAGTTCATTATAAATAATGATTTATCTAAATTCGAGGCTGTACAGCCTTTGCAGTGAAAATTACGTCTGTATATAAATAAGTATGTAATTAATATCATGGAGATAATCCCAGATACTACAACAATGAATCGTGAAAAAATACAGGAAAGTGGCTATTTGTACATTTTTAAGCACGGTAGAATGTCCCACACTTTGCTTGCTCATGCGCTGTATAGTCAGCTAGAAAATGTCAGTGAAATGTAATGTTGGATTGTTACAGAACTAAACACCCGCCACCTCAGTACTGCTTCAGAATAACAAATACTCCTTCAGCTCTCTTTAAACCCTTTAATGAGAACTGCCATTACGTCTGTATTGTAGTAAGGTGTACCATAATATTGTCACTTTTGACAGTATGACATTTCCAGTTAGCAGGTGCGAGTGTTATTCGATTAGCAATGTACACAGCTTGCCAACGTAATAATTCTGGCACTAGGCCATTACAGGTGGGTGTTAATTTCGTTACGAGCTTCAGATGACCAGTGGTCCGTGTCTGAGAGCTCCAATACGTTTGATTAAATTGACACAGTTTTACTGTTCCTTTGGCAGCACTGCGACATGCAGTACCTCATACCGAACATAAAGAAAACCGACCCTTCCGAATAGTCTAGAGCATGAAAGTAGAATGAGACTTTTGTAATTCAACCAAGCGGAAATATGGAATGCTTCTCTGCCACATAAAGTTACCTGACCTGCAGAAGTACACACAATCGGGCCAATAATTTGCTGACGTAAATTCCACAACGAAACTGAAGCCTTAAACTAATCACTTGTGCGAGGAGTTCACTACGTATACGGCCGTTACGGCTCATTCTCCTGAAGTGCACTGCGATATTCCGGCAATGGCCACGCAGTTATTTTGTTCACTTTATATTTATTGGTGATATTTATTTAATACACACAACATTTCGGGAGGTTGTTTATAAGGAGTGGATATTCTGCTTTGTCTGACATATCTTATATTTAAAACACATGAAGTTTCAGGATTTTCGTACCAATCGTACGTGCAGTTCGCGTCAGAGACTTAGCTTGCAAGTATCTTAGATATTACTTGACGCTGTTGTATAAATATACAAAGTACTCTAAAGTAAAAAAATAGGCCAGACATTATGTCCAGCATTTCCCTCTGTCGAAACACGGTGAGCAGGTTATTGAACATGATCCTTTATCTGAGGTATATTTAATTGACACGACGTATCAAAATTTTCGTTACAACTAAGTTGGGTACGTACTGTCAAGTACCCAAAGTGGCCCGTGTTTCATAAAGTCCACCTGACGTTTCCGGCAATGCTTCTACTCCCGTCTTCGAATTACCCCAGGATGCGGTCTTAAAACTCAGTGTTGTCCGGTTATTGTTTAAGAATATTTCGGATGAACCTCAGGGAAGAGGAGTTCCTCCTAAAGTCGGTAGGCAACCACAAGTTTTCAACATGCCGTGACTCCGAATCTGCGATCTAAATCATCACCGTCGTACAAACCCCAAGACTTTTCTCAGTTTGATTGTTGTCAAAACATGTGGAAGGGTAATGGAAGTCAGTCACATCAACACCGGAGTTAGAGCAGCATTCCAGACGACATGTGTGTTGGAGATACCTCGGATAATGGTCAGTATTTATAGCTGTTACCTTGTGACCATTTAACTAATGAAAATCCCTCGTACTAAAATTTGAAAATATTAATCAGGGGCTGAAAGTTAGACACACATTTTTTTTCAGAATAGAACATATGATAATGAAAAGATAACTTACCAAATATGGAATTAGAATAATTGATACTAATGCCTACATTTGAAAACTTAAAACGAAAAAGAAATGGCACATTGACATATTTCTGTTAAGTTTGGAATAAGATTAGTTTACACTGCTTACATAAATTTTATTTACCTTTTAACAATTAAATTGGTGTATTTTAAAGAAACAACATCCAGATCTTGAATCCATATTGTTGGATAGTGTGTGATTTGTGAAATTGTGACTCTCCCTGAAGATGAACCGATTTATTGGTTCCAAACATGTACGAGTGTAGTTCCAACATTTTATTGTATACTAAAGTGTGCATGTGGTTGGTCTCTGATAGTGTAGGCTTATATAAATGCGTGTCTTTGAATGTAGTTGTATTAGCACTTAAACGTAATGACCTATTTGGATTTAAAGAAATATTGTCAAGAAGTAATTGCATAATATATGACATAAAGGAGGCATCTACTGAAACATGTTGAAATCGGATAAATATCAATTATTTTTCAGATTTCAAAAGAGACATCAAGCTTACATCTCACAGGATTTCGGTTTGCCCTGATATTTTCTCAGCTGATGAGGGGTTATAAGTGTAAAAAGCCTGTAACACAGATCAACTGAGGGAGGAGTATTGTCAGTGGTGAGTAGTATTCCAACATTCATGGGTCACGTTTCAGACGCTGGAGATAGCAGGGGCCTATGATACTTAAAGGAGAGAATTTCAACAAATTTTGCGTGACACAACATTTTGAATGTTCACATGAATTTAGAAATATCGAACAACACCTTTACGATCAAATTCGCCAGCACAATTTCAGCATGTTCAGTGTGAGAAATCGGCAGTTTTTCCCCATTTACTTTTCTTCACGTGAATCTTTTGCACTCGAAAAAATTTTGGGGAATAACTAAAAGTATTCTTACGTATCACGCCAAAAGACTAAACTACAGATAATCGAGAACAATAGATAAATATTAAACACGGTATGATGGCAAATTATTTTTCTTCACGGCACATGTTTTGAAACAAAAACTGTAAGAAAAATGGACCGTAAAGTTAACATATGGTTCCATACAAAATAAAAAAATAATCCTAATTAATCCCATGAGGCAACGGCCTCCTGTTGAAGTCAGGAAGAGCTCGAGTGTTTTATCACTAGGTCAGCTATTCCTTGGGATGTGATGTTGACACTTGGAACATGTAACACAATTTTAGTTCGGTTAGGTATGTTGGCACTTGGATCGCTAAATACACTAGTGTAGCCACTTTCTGATTGTGTCTGCGGAGTACGTAACGTTGTTTCTACCACTATTGTGTGTATCTACACCATCCGCACGGGTCTTTGGCTCCTCGTGACCACTCCCATCCTGCTACCCGCTTGAACATGTGTGCTCACACGGTCTTCGGCCGCCCAGCTCTCCTTTTCCCTATTCTTATGTCTACACTGGTGTAGCGTGTGCCCATCTGCGCTGGTCCATTCTTGCCACACGGCCTCGCCATTTCCACTCGAAACGGTCAGCCCTTGCCACGATGTCCTTCGTGTTGGTTCCCTGCCTTGCTTCAGCATTCGTCACTCTGCAGCTCCACACAACAAGCAGTAGTCTTCGTTCCATATTCCGCTGACAAGTTGGGAGCATCTTCATTTCCTTCTCTTCTCCGTGGGTGACCATGTTTAGCGCTGTATAATGCGACAGGGAATACACAGGATTCCAGGGCGCCTTTCTTTATCCGTATTTCTTGGAATCTGTCGGACAGTATAAACCCGTGACGTATGAACATTTTTCATGCCACTCCAATTCCTTTTTGTGTTCTCGTCCCGAGGTGTCCCGGAACGATAGCTGTTGCCCTAGGTATGTGTATTTTCGGACATATTCAAGAGCTTCTTCGTTCAGTTTGATTTCAGGACTAAAGATATGATATAAAGAATAACTCATTCTAAATAGGGTTTCTCATGTCTTTCTTACTGCAACAATTCAGAAATATTTGCACGAATAAACCGTCTAAAATAAAACATTTTCTAATTGAAGTTACTAGTAATAATAATAATTGTAAATTTAATAAAATTTTCTCGCGAAACCCTCTTTTTCACTTCTTGGAACCCCCGGAATTTCAAGGAACAATATTTTCGATATGCAGAACTACGGATTCAAGAGCTGCGGGCAACATTTCAATAAGTACAGAATGAAACTGTATTCAGTTGTTTATCACTGACCAAACAAAAGCTACTGCTGATCCTCGAAAACAGATTACGGCCCTCCGAAATATGATGGCATATGTTAAGACAGATAAGTGCACACCAGCTTTCCCGAGGAACCTACTACTGTTAAGATTGAGAAAGCAGCTTCCTTCAAACCGTTTCCCAGGAACCGCAACCTTTATAGTCACCTCCATGAGAACGTCAAATCTTAGTGACAATGAAAGTTCATTAGATCATATTAACTACATGCAACAAGTAAGCAGGAAATTTTCCATCTTGTAAGGCAAGTTTCGTAGTGACCCCGAACGACATGCTGGAAGCTAGGTTACACAAAACTGAGGCAATGGACAAGGAGGAAATTAAATAATGTCTCACCAGTCACTAAAATTTATAGAGAATCGTTGTCATTTTACAATTAATATTAGTACTAGTACTTAGTACTACTGGTGTTGCATCTGTGTTCTCTCCTCTTCATATGCTGGCTCTGTAATTGGTTTTACGGCTGACATGCCAGCGTATTAATAATAAATAAAGGGACTGTCAACATCATCATCATCATCATCATCAGGAAAATGTACAAGATTTCAGGTTGTAGCACTTTCCTTATTATATGTGATATTTCCAGTAGAGAGCTTTTTTTGCAAACAGTGCGTGGAGTGCTGGTCTGGTATTATATTATTATTATTATTATTATTATATTACATTACATTATTATAATGTTATTATTCCCGTTAGCATCATAATAATAACCATCATCATCGTCATAACTGGTAGTTAGTTTTGTTAGCATCAGGAGTAACATTGCCTTAATTACACACCTGTCAGGGACGAGATTCTGAAGCAGTTTTTGAGCACCGAAATGATAACACGGTGTTTATTTCCGAGATAAATTATAGTAATATTGTTATTTTAATATCTACATTTAAAGACTAAAGTAACGAATGAATAAACTGTTTTTGTCTCACCCTACTGTTACAGTGTGTTTTTATGATCCCCTTTTCACTTTATCACGTGAACTTAATGAGGTCTTTCCGCTACAGGATTTAAGCTGGAAAATGTTTTTCGAGTTCTTTTGACTTCTACGTCCCAACAGCATTGCAGACTGAAATAAAATCCCACTAATGTGGCTTGTATAGTACGAGAGAATACAATGTTCGAAACAACAATAATACTGCGTAAAAATGCTTTCATTTTTTCTATTACACAGTTCCCACCTGAACAAGGAAACTTTTTTTTAACTTAAGATGTTTCAGTCAAGGGTGCGGAAAATCCGAACCTCATATGTAACAAGTTTTGTATAATTAAAATCACGTAAATTACAATTTAATTATTTAAAAAATTATAATTGGCACCTGGAAGGATATAATACAAATTAAAGACAGGGATATTCCAGCACAGGTTTCTTTGTGCTTTTGTACATGTTAAGATTTAACAGATAAATAAATAGTCACTATAACCAAATAACACACTATTTACTGTAATTGAAGCCCTATCTCAACAGAAAGATCCCGTTATCTTCATGATACTATTATTATACATTTTCCTAAAAAATACCAGTTTATAGGCGCATTCGCAAAATTGCGAAAAGAGACTATTAGCTGCGTCATGTTTACCTGTCCGTCCGTCCGTCAACCTGTCCGTCCGCATGGAACAGTGCGCCTCCCACTGGACGGATTTTCATTTTATATTTGAACATTTTTCGAAAACACGCCGAAAAAAAATTCAGGTTTCATTAAACTCTAACAAGAGTAATGGGTACTTTACATGAATACCTACGTATGTTTATGAAAATATATTACTGAATTCTTGTTAGAATGAGAAATATTTCAGACAACATTTGTAGAGGAAATCAAAAGCACGCATTTTATGTTCAATACACATTTCCGAAAATCGTGCTGCTGATGAAATAATGTGGAAAAATATGGTACAGCCAGACAGGCCACAGATAACAATATAATACGGAGCAGAAAAGATGCGATCTGCATGCCGGATAACCAAAGCAAGTATACAGACCCACACTCATAATATTTAACACTTATTATTTTTAAGAGTAGTATGAAGCATTTTGTAGCTCGACAACACTGCAAAGGAAACTCACTGTTGCATTTCCACAGTAACAATGAATACTTTAATATTTTTGACAGTTACATATAAGCTAACAACAATAAAAGGGGATGGTATTGTTAAGTTTCCATGGCAACAATGGTTACCGGAAGGCAACACAACGTAACGTTTCACGCACATCCCGTGATCTGAAGCTCCCGCCGCGATGCTAATGACATCTGCGTTCTTCTGGGATATTACGCAGCGTAGAATGGTAATCCTTTACCGACGTTTCGGGACAACATATCGGTCCCATCTTCAAGTCCAAGAAGAGTAGAACTCTTCAATAAGATTAGAATTCCAAGAAGAATAGAATACTACTCTTCTTGGACTTCTTGACCCTTGAAGATGGGACCGATACGTTGTCCCGAAACGTCGGTAAAGTATTACCATTCTCCGCTGAGTAATATCCCATAAGAACGCAGATCTCTTTCATGTACAGTGCCTACCTTGTTAAATATCTTTCCACTCATTCGATATCATTTCAGTACATCACAGAGTGAGGCGGCAAGGTAATAGTTAATCACGAATTATTCTACAAGGATGTTTAGGGAGGCCGTCATCATTCATTTTAGGTAATATTTACATTACTGTAAGCGATTGAGAAAAATTGTGATGATTTGTAGCCAGGAGAGCCGACAACCCGAATGACAATCGACAGTTCCACCTCTCATATGCAAGTCTAAGTAGTTACAACTTCACCGCCCTCTACGGTATTAATTTCTAGAAAGGTACTGTAAACTGTTCTATTATTTACACGATTCACAATGAAGACGTCTTTCGTGCAGGAAGAAGGGAGGTATCACATGCCTGTTCGACAAGTTTCTAAATAACGTCATGTTAACCAGTCTCCGATTATCCTTAAAGTTAAAATTCGGAACGACACTCTGTAGTAATGTCGCTGTACTTGGTAGCTCCAACAGTGCAAGTGAATGCTGCTAATCCCAACACACTATTCCCAAGCATTTACACTAAGTGCTTTCAGATATCATGTAGCATTGGAAGAAAATCGGCAACTCAGCAAAACTGAGAGGCTTGGGTAGTGCTATTACATAGCTTACGTTGTTAGGGGAGGTGTTAACATGCCCACAGCTCAGCCGACACTAGCTACAAGTGCCGACACGAAATTTACTAACGCGTGTTACAGTGGGAAGTAATGAGTAGCCCACGAGGTCGGGCACAGGCTCTTTATGGGCTCATCAAGCCTACCCAACACAGACAAGTCAAGAGATACTACCAAGGCTCCTGGAGCGTAACAGGTTATTTATAAATTACTGTGGCGTAGCTGAGTCTGGGTGTCAGCCGCGCTTGTCAAGGATGACAGCAGAGATGGAGAGAGAAGAGAGATATATGCGAAGAAGGAAAAGGAAAAGGGGAAGAAGAAATGAATAAGAGATTCGTACAGAGACACTACAAAACACACGGGGAGGCGCATTACTTGTTAGATGGGTCCATCAGTTAAGAAGCAGCCCACTGAAAATATCACTCCGTCAACTGGATTCGAACAGCGCAGAACGAAGTCTACGAACAGCAGAACATGCACCTGATTGCCATAGTCCATACGTTAGGGGGGATAAGTTTCTATGGCTCCCGCAAAACAGGGGGGTTTCAAGGCATTTCTGGGCCCAAAGCAAATCTAAATTTTTAGGGCCTATCTACATGTAGTCCTGAACTTGAAATGTAGATAGAGCACAGTAAGTATTTACAGACAAAATCTGACGCAAAATATGAAATACAGCCACCTATTTCAGGCTCCATTAGCGGTGTGGCCTCAAGCAGCCGCTTAGAATGCGATAGTCTTAAATCTACCCTGCCTGAAGACCCACACTGGAAAAATTTTAAGCTCATGATTTGTAAAATCTACAATAATAATAACATTTAATTATTTATATCAGACATGCATATATATGTAACAACAGTGCATTTTATCTAGTTTTACACTCCGCACTTACTTTATTATTAGTCTTAATGTCAACACAGAAGTGTAGCAGCGGTGGCGGCGGTGGTGGCGGCGGCGGTGGTGGTGGTGGCGTTGGCGGCGGCGGCGGCGGCGGCGGCGGTGGTGGTGGTGGTGGTGGTNAACAACAGTGCATTTTATCTAGTTTTACACTCCGCACTTACTTTATTATTAGTCTTAATGTCAACACAGAAGTGTAGCAGCGGTGGCGGCGGTGGTGGCGGCGGCGGTGGTGGTGGTGGTGGTGGTGGTGGTGGTGGTGGTGGTGGTGGTGGTGGTGGTGGTGGTGGTGGTGGTGGTTGTGGTGGTGGTGGTTTCAAAAAGGCACGTTATAAACATTCTTTCGGTTGTGCTCAGGAATGTTTAGTCACTTGCTTAATGCTAGCTAGATTCAAAATTGGAGATGCTGAACTCAGCAAAAGCCAAACATAACTGACCTAATTAATATGTCGAAAATTATATTTGGTCCTCAAAGTTTGCCACAAATGAAATGAGTTTATTATTATTATTATTATTATTATTATTATTATTATAGCGTGACGCATAATAAAACGAATAAAGAGGCGGGATTAATTTAAAGTTTTTACTTGTGTCTTCCACCTTATTAATATGGAAAACCTAATTAATGTTGGAAGTTTATAGTATTGTTTCCAGTTTTCCAGAAACTCCAAGTGAGAGTGCGATTTGTTTAATTTGAGATAAGAAATGTATTCACCACGTAAAATGACTTAACCAAATTTTATAATTTACTCGTACTGGATATTGAAATTTATGAAAAGACTACCTTTAATATCAGGTTCATGAATAAATGTTGATGAAACGAGAGCGACACATTGGAAACCTCATACTGCGGAAGATCTTCTCTGTTATGAATATTCAGGGCTTACTGTAACAGACTCCTGCTACGCCACATTCAAACCAAGGAACGTTATTAGGTCGAAACTAGGTACTTGCCCAACACGTCTGAGGCTAACTTTCACATAGCAGTTTGCTTAAATTACAATACACGTTGAAAAGCTCGGGCGGAAAAAATCAGTAAAATAATCGTATGACAGGGATAAAACTTGCACTGAAAACTGGAACAAGCATTGAGGTCGTCCGGAACAATAACCTCTAAATTGTCTAGCCATTCATCGTCTTCAGCTTACCTTCGGTAACGTATCAAGACAGATTTATAAAACGTGACTAGACATTATTCTTCTATCAGCAGGTCTTTACCAACAGAGTACAAAACAACCCAGACAAACAAGCTCAGACATTTGAGACTGTACGTGTGCGATGACCATGCTTAATTTCAATTGGTTAGTGGCAGGCGTATTACCACGCAGGTCTGGATTCAAGCCTGGGAATTCTATTTGGAATTAGTTTAAATAACGCAATAGTGGGACACGTTACTTTCCGAGTACTTCATCTTCTCTGTTATTATGCAACCAATTCTTCGTATTTATTCAAGTATCATCTGGCCTGGGGGGGGGGGGGGTTCAAAAATAGGACCAATGGAGACTGCATTTTCACATAGACATAATCTCACACCCCAAAAGGAGTAAACAAAAATTTAATTGGCGTGTCATCTAATGAAGTACACAGATTTTACCACCGAGGCCTTTCTTGCTTCCAATGCCATACGGTTTCACTCCACATGCATAACACAATTTCATTTACGCCTATAATAAAAGCACGGCCTACCCTGCGCCGACTTCCATGGAACTCGTAAATGCTGAATATCACTAAGTGCAGCTGAATTTTATCTGAGTTAGGTAATAAATGTGGAAAACATGGATAGAACTTCATTTACCGCGCAAGTAAATAACGACTTCCACTGCACCGATTAACTCAAGTCCACTACTCGACAGAACCCGTGACTGGCAACATCGGCAAACCTGATCTTACTCAGTGCGACAGTAGAGGACAAAGCCCGCAACTGGTAGCATCAGCTTGGAATACACGACTGAGTAACCTACACACGCATGTTAATAAATTTGCCAACAGGGGAGAATAGTAAGAATGAGTACAACAAAACGCATTGAAATTATCCAACTCCTACAGGGCGTTCCAGAAGCATAAATACGTAGGAACGACCAACCAAAATGCGAAAGCTAGCATGAGAAACTACAAGATTAGCAACACTAGATGCCCACGACTCAAAATTCTCTATTCACATCCAAGGAAGCGTTGCGACCTCCGATTTATATATATCTTAATCCCTGTTCAAAAAAAAGATAAGTTTATTATTTTAATTGGAAATAATAAACCACTACTTATCTATAATTCTTACACTTCTATGTATCTTAAAAATGTTACTGTAATATAATCTTATCTTAATGTAAGAAGGGGAGACCTCTACCTCTGCCTCTGTATTTTTTCCAAAATAGTTGTATATTTACCTGATGATGGACGCTTCGTGCGCCCGAAACATGTAAGATATAATAAAATCTTGTAAACAGGGTGTTGTGTTGAATTTGTCCGTACAGACTGGAGATGGTTATATATACGCACAACGGGATGGGAAACCCAAAGATCGATATGATATATTATGGAGTTTACCGACGGACGGAACGCAATTTATTCGAAATAAGTTATTAGATACCAACAGTTTATGCGATGCCAGCGGTCAGCGTGAGTCCATTTGCCAAGACATATATGAAGATGGCTGCTGATTATAACAACACATTTAAACTGCAAGACGGGTGGTGCTGTGGAAATTTCGTACCACATGATTTATTTCAGACGCACTTTATGTGCAGTATTCAGTTAATATGATGATAATAATCATAATAAATTGATAACAGGTCTGGTTAACCATTTTGTTAATTGCAGGTTCATGGGTTATCTCTTAAAAATCACATGCAATTATCAAAATATCCAAAAATGAAAAGTTCAGTGCGTAATATTTTTGACGCCTGTTGCTGGGTGGGTTATCCAAGCTTGGGTATGCTTATCTCAGTCGGTGTCACGAAACACGTCTCCCAGGGAATATTAACGTGTGACATCACACCGCACATGAATTGCAACCCTTTATATTATTACAACAATTCAAGTTGACGCAAGAAAGTCACACTATCACTCACTGTTTATTGACATGAGTATCTTACATTCACAATTATATGTCACGGTACACAATAATCTATTATGCGGCACTGCACTCTGAAAGTGAACTCACAAGGTGGAAAACGCGTGCTCGGATTTGTATCAATTAGGCAGCACACACTGGACTTAACTGACCAGCAAGAATTTCGGAAACCAACAACTTGCGTACTCTCGCGCCCTGGATTTCTTCGCTCCCAAAACAAAGTTCACATTAATTTAGAAATTTTTCTTATTGGTTACTCTATTGGCAGTGTGGTTCCCATTGGCCCTGTATCTCTTCTCTGATTGGGTGACAAAGTCACTAATTACTACAGTCCTTGAGCTTGCTCGTGAAGACCTCTGGACTGCGCTGTTACAACCTAGCAAAGGCGTGGTAGCGTCACCCGATTTGCTGGACGAATAATTGCTGTACTCAGCTGTCAAGTTTTAAAATTTTGGGTCACAGAATACCAGATTTCTTGTTAGTCTTGACAGATAACAAATGGCTTCCTGCCCTTTGCCTGGTACAGCTATCCTCTACATCACAAGGTCTCCCTTAACTAACCCCTAGTAGCTAATGTCACAATTTAGTTTCAAATTTAAAACAACATTCGCCTTCCCTAATAATCTACACAATTAATGTATCTATTGTCAACTCATAACGTCTGCCTGGATTCAAACTCAAAACCAATGGTTACAATATGTTAGGCTACACAAAAACGCATTCTGAAAACACTATTGTTCATACTAATATAAATATATGGAATCAATCCTAAATACTCTCTTATCATCTAACATACGAACAAATAAAAATGTTTTTGTGTAATTAAGAGAATAAAAGTTGTGTTTATGTCTGTAAGGAAACCTCTACACGTCTCTTTTCCTTACGTGCGATCCGAAATTTAGCCAAACACTCTGGAAACACTATTGAGCCTAAATGCACAGATAAAACTCTCTGCAGAATAAGAAATTTCATTGATTAAGCACAGCGTCTTGGTTTGTTGTGGAAGACTTTGCTTAGAGCGTCACAAAATAGCAACCTACAGCTGTTAAAAATACTTATGGGAAAGCCATATTGTGAGTCCTCCGTTACCAACCATACTGCCTGCAAATATTTCATTCAAACCTTTTGTGTACAGCAAAATGTGCAGGTAGTGGAACCCATAGAAATGTTTCGCTTAAACAGGTGACGTAGAACCAAAACGCAGAAGTACCAAACGCTGCTGTAAAGTTTCACTTAAAATATGACGGTGCTGGAGTCTACTGAAAGGTTTCAATTAAAAGTGCTTCAACATATCCAGCAAAATAAAGGTTCCATTTAAAGTGTTTTGGCGTATCCTTAAAAAACGTAGAAATATTACACTGTGCTAAAACTTCCGTTTACACTGGTGACGACGTATCGAGCCAAGTGGGAGTATACTAAAACCTGCTGAAAGTTTTGTTTGCAACCTGTTGTGACGTATATGCCAAACTGTGCAGGTGCTAAGGCCTGATAAAATCTTCATTTGAACCTGTTGTAACGTATCCAACAACCTGCTACACGCTTTCATTTTACACGTTGTACGTGACAAGAAAAGCGCTAATACAATACAAGCTGCTACGAGACAAGGCGCTAACAAGGTGGATATTTGTTCTTCCTTGATATCATAAAAAAATATTTGCAGTATTTTTATGTCCTTTCATATCTATGGAAAAACGCCTACGAAAATCCCTTTGTATCACTTTTAGTCTTCTTATACGCATAACATTTCGAGAACCACTGAATGGATATTCACGTATTGCTATACTTAAACATGTTTGTCGAAAGACTTAAACTCTAATTTCTATACGACATAACGAACAAAAAACATAAAGGCGACATGCGTTGCGCTGAGCATAATAGGTTTCTAATCCTTGTTCTGATCACTTGCAGATCTTTATCACTTTCTGTAACAGCACGGAAATTAGGAAACCGAAGTTATATTCTGTAATAATTAGATTCCTTACGCCGAAACTGAAACCTTGATCTGATTTTCCTCTATCACACAACTAATACGAGCAGCTTTTGGAATATGTTTAGACATAAAGAAGAGGCTACTTCGAATCCCTTGTTCGTAGTTACAATGTCACAATTATTGCGTCCTCTTTAATCTCCACGATATAGGCAGCGTGAATTTTACAGACTTAAATAAAAAATCTGAACAAAACTATCCCACTTGCGCGCAGGAACTCGCTATTTTCATCCAAATGCGTAACAGAAATAAGCCCACAAAATAAACACTTTTCTGAAGTCACTCAGAACCTAGAAACCCGTAGAGGCAGGGGAGGGAAAACTTTCGCATAGACCGTACAACTACGGCATCCTTAGGTCCAGGACTAGACGTCCAATCATGACATATTACGGATTCGTGGAAAGTAAAGTGCGGTGAAGCCTACTGTGCGCGAAATGGGGAAACAAAACAGATCCATGTCTTTCAGGCAAGAATTTAATGAACTTCAGAACGGTCGCACACTCTTGCTGCCATAGTTCATTTTCTGAGAAACAGCCCCAGATACGTGAGAGCGGCTGAATCGAGAGGAACGACTCAAACAACTTTGCAGTCCGCAAATTGGCTGTCACTAGTAAGAAGTAAAAAAGGTTGTGAAGAAAGAAACAAGAACTAAGCAGTAACAGAACGTTAGCACACAACGGGTTCTACGTGCGGCAAAGTCATGCCCTCCGACACCTACGTACTGTACTTTACATACGCTGTAGAATTTACTTTTTCTCTGACGTCGTGGTAATTTTCGTTTCACCGTTGCTTCTATAATACAAGAAGGTATTTTTTAAAACAATAAGTGCACATCATACGTCACATCGGGCAGCCTGCATTAGCCGGTCCCTGAACATCTTTGCCAAAATTTTCTGAAGTACGCTTCGCAGCTTGTTTTAAACTCAAACACAAATAATAAAACTATTTTTCACATTTCTAGACACCATACGTGGGCATTATAAGAGTATTTTGAACACAAATACATAGCTAATTGGCGGGGAGTTAATATAAATATTGTAAAATGCGAGTTCAAATTCTGAAATAGAAAAAGGAAGCTACGATACGTAATGAATAAAGAAGGGGTTATAAACTGCGCAGTACATAACGTTGGCCAGTACTTGGTGTAACGTCAGCCTACAAGAGTGCATAATCAACAAAGAGGAAGCAGACTCCAAGCCACAAAATCAGCAGGAGAGAATGTAAAATCTTCTTTGTGTTTACTTAAGCACCGCGCTATAGGAATCATAAAGATGTAGACGTAAACCTCCGCCTTACTTCGAAACCCTGCATTAGATGGAATTACGTATTCAGCTTCACGATCCGGCCACTTTATCTCGAGGATGTGCCCCCGTAACCACTTGGTGTGTCCCAGACGCGGAAACAGATCACGAGTTTACATCAGCGTAGTCACTGAACTGACAGAGCCACGCCTGAACGTTGTTTCTTGTCGTTGGCGTACAAAACAGTCACTATCGTATGACGTATTACACATTACGTACAGGTCAGTTTTTAACTGTATGGTCTCTTTATTTTCTGCTGCCCACTATTCGTTACTTCAAAATGATCTTTTAAATACATCAAAGCCTTTTAGCCATAATTTGTATTCGTATCAAAATAAAGACAAGCGCAGGGTGTAAATCGCTCGAGTGTGAAACACGAAGTTGCAAGGTACTGTGGATTAATATCAGAGTTTCGGAGGAGACTGCTGCTGGCAACTTCATGGCAGAAGAAATCCACTGTTGTGTCGCTGTATAAAAGCTTGCCTGGTATTTTACTTACTGCAGACAAAGAAACATCCGTTATTGTCATACGATATACGTTACTGATAGCGGAATTGTCGAAGATTCTTGCGTGGCGAGATGACATTAGCATTGGACTGTACCATATATGAAGTAGGCATATCTATAACGTGCATTTCTGTGTATTACACTAAGCACAGGGCTATGTTGTACGTAAGATGTTTAAGGATAAATCCGATAATTTTGCAAATCTGAGATGAAAATGAGTACTTACGGTAGATGTCGAGGGTGACGTTAGCCGTCAAAGGGCTGACCATGTCGTTGTTGGACGCCTTGCACGTGAGCACCGTGTTAAGGTGACGTCGTTCAAGATTTTCCAGCCGCAGAATGTTTTTGACGCGGCGTTCGGACAGTGCTTCGTCAGAGTTGTCGATCTCAATGCCCTCTTTCCACCACGTGACCCGGGGCGCTGGACGACCTGAAAGGAGACAGCCACTTCGCTATTGAAGGTCCAAAGTTTCTTTGCTGGCTTGTACACAGGGAAAGGCTACCTTCAGGACAAACACTTCAGCCACACTTGTAGTTAAATAACTCGAAAACTATAAGGCAGTGTTATGTATTTAGATAGATAATTGCTTCATACTGTACCTATAATCGCGTGTGGTGGTAAAAACAGAATATTGTAACTTCAGCAGACTGAAATTATTTGGTGAATTTGTTTTCGCTGATTTTTGTCAATTGGGTATTCATTGTACTGCATATAAAGTGTAATTAAGAATGCATGAGAAATTACTCAAATGCGCAGGAACACTGCAATGGAAATTCGAGGGACAACAATTACCTTCATTTAACAGCGTGACTTTCCCGTTCAATTTACAAGCACAGAACTGAAAGTGCCTACAGTAAAGGCCTGTGAGAACGTAAAATTTCCTTTCGGAAAACTCAGAAATCCTCTTAAGATGTTAATTCAGAAAAAGGTGGCGTTGCCAAAAAAACTGGAATTGATTTAAACAATCGAAG
Source organism: Coptotermes formosanus (assembly GCA_013340265.1). NCBI lineage: Eukaryota > Metazoa > Arthropoda > Insecta > Blattodea > Rhinotermitidae > Coptotermes > Coptotermes formosanus. The sequence goes on along the minus strand of BLKM01006251.1, from coordinate 3,547,352 downwards.
ACGAAGAATAAAATCAACATTCCACCGATTGTGACTCTCGAACACAATATAAATTAAACATCTAACATTATTTTCCTAAACAAAACAAATAAGGTATTTTTAAATAATCCCTCTCCTAATCATCATAGGAAGTTGCCAAACTGTCATATTTGTCAAAAAATTTTCTTCAAGCCGAACTTATGTGCTACAAGTATTTAATTAAGATTCATAGATAGATATCTAATCTTTTACATCGGGAGGATTACGTTAGCTATATGATCTACAGAGCATAATCTGAACACAAATAAATTGTTTAGTCAAAGGCTTGGTAGGTCTAAAGCTGTCAAAACACCTGCAGCAGTTTCAAGAAGTTTATAACTACGTGCCACAATTCTATTTGCTCAAATAATTATGTTTCACTTAAACTGATGTAACAAAACTTAAATGCTACTGCACGTACTTGTATGACACTGAAAATGACTACGGAAATTAGTTGTCATTCTTGATGATGCGAACCTACTCTTATCATGTACATATCACCAAACTGTGGTTCGCACACAAGTAGTTATCATTGCTTCATTTCATGCGGCCGGCAGGCGCGTACTTTACCAAGTTAATATCACAGAGACAGTAACGTGGAGATAATTCGAAAAATGTTTTAGATTTTGATACAGTCTGTAGACAAATATGGCCGATCGATTCTTACGTTGTTTTAAAGAAGATGTGTGTGTGTGTGTGTGTGTGTGTGTGTGTGTATGTGTGTGTATGTATGTATGTATGTATATATATATATATATATATATATATATATATATATA
>BLKM01006251.1:3329094-3546528 GCA_013340265.1 Coptotermes formosanus | reverse complement strand
TGATACAGTCTGTAGACAAATATGGCCGATCGATTCTTACGTTGTTTTAAAGAAGATGTGTGTGTGTGTGTGTGTGTGTGTGTGTGTGTATGTGTGTGTATGTATGTATGTATGTATATATATATATATATATATATATATATATATATTGCAGGAACCACCTCACGTCAAATGAGAGGAAAGTCGTCAACAGTGAAGGGGTAAGCACGAGGAAGGAGACCGGAATGTTCTGTACTTGTACTGAATCATCCCGTTGTGGCAGTTTACAGATAAGCATAAAATGAAACACCGCCAGACACAACACAATTGTATATTACGTAAAAGAGTATACATATTTTTTATGCAATATACAATTGCGTTGTGTCTGACGGTGTTTTATTTTATTCTTATTTGTTCTATTTTAAACTAGTATCGTACAGTCGTCGAAATTGAGCCAAACCATTAGAACACTTCAGTAATGATATCGTGAAATTCGGGCGAATTTCGAACACGGCCCTTTCCGAAAAAAAGTTCGCAGGGTCATGACCACATCAGTTTCTACATACCTAAGGTGTGTGCACATAAAAGTGCAAGAAGAATAACAAAAATTCTGTGCTCCAGCCATGTAGAATTTAACACAGTATTACTATATGTGCTGTCACATATAAAAATCCAGACGTACACTTTCTTTGAAATGTGCTTTAGTTAAGTGCACCAATACGCCAAAATATCTCGTAGACTGGAATAACAGTTAGGTTCCGTGTTTGTTCTACGTGTGCCGACTTTCTTTTTTACAATGTTTTCATACTGTTTTCTTAAGAGAAATAATTCAGACCCTACATTCTCCGCCACACGCGTGCTTTTAAAATAATACATACACTTCTTGGAAAAACAAATCAATATGTCTACCGCACAGCAGTTTCCTCATGGTAAAGGACTAGGCATGTTGTTCTAAAAAGCGGAATTCTGACGTCGTTCTATGTACTGTTAGGAATCAAAACGGACCTGAACACATGATTTGCTACTAGCATTACTTGTTAGCGGTTTTATAAGTGTTATTTAATTTTGCATACATTCTAAATCACTTTATAAGAACCCAAAGTTGAACTCAATGAGAAAAGTATTTACATTTTAACACACCCCTCGCGAATAAGTGCTTCGCACTTCTGTTTTGTGCTCGAAATATTACACCTTCAGACCTAGGCCTGCAGACCAGGCATCATGACTGAAACTTTCGTGGCATTCCTCAGCGTCCCCCGGAAAATGAAAGCGGGAATAGAATAGTGGGGACAGCGACTAAGGCTGGAGACCGACACACCCTAATTTGATTCCAGGCAGGAAAGATAGATTTTTCTCTTCTCCAAAACTTCCAGAACGGCTCTCCGTCCCAGCCATCTGCCTAGCACTTTCCACGGTATCCAGTTATCTCCACCTAGTGCTGAAGTTACGAACGAGTGGAGTTCTAATTCCATACATCCCCATACTTTCATACAGTGTACAGGAGAAAATTTGCTTTCACGTCTAGGACACTGGGGGGCTTCATTCAACATAATACCCAATTTATTATTCAGTAATCTCTCTGTACCAGAAGCTATTACATCTTACCTAATGAAAACTTCTTTAGATAATAATATAATGAATAAGATATAAACCTACATTTTTAATTCGTTAAGTAGCCTCGTCGTAATTAAGTTCCTCTTCAAAGCAATTACGTCATACAATATCATGGGATTCATGCCTGAGGGACTTCTCGAAGAGATTTATATTGTACCTATTCTATAGCTTCAAACATGAACGTAACTTCTTCTTTATCAACATTCTTCTTCACGTAAATCATAAAATTATGAAACGTGAAGAGTTTCAACTCTCAACACCATCTTATTGTCACTAACTCTGATGCTGGTGACACAAATGACTGTCAGTAACTACTAGTGTTCATGCGGCACTAACTGCGAAATCGGATATTTCATGACGTAGCTAAAAACATTACCTGTATTAACCTTTTAAAGCCTAGCGGTAACTTTACGTACCACCAAGTTTAATATTAAAAAATTCTACGTGATGCCCACATTGCGTTTATGTGTTTTTTACGGATCTCAGAACAAAGAGCAACTTTTGCCTTATAAAACACTAAGAGACTGCTTTTTATAACCGAAGTGGAGAGTGTTTACAGCGCGGTACGCACTGAGTCCTTATATAAAACAGACACGCTTCGTCTTTAAAGGGTTAAGAGTTATAATTTATTGAAACCGTTATGCTGGTTAATCAAATCTCATATGTTATTAGTTCCAATGTTCTGTATTTTTTGTTTCAAAGTTTCACTGCTTACCCGTCTCGATTCTCTTGATAGCACTTATTAGTGTTCTATTATTATCGTTCCTGTTACACTCAATCTCAGCCGTGGCTATAGACTGCATACACCGTCACACCACTTTACTCCCATACTATTGATTCAGCACTGCTTGTGACTTCTCTTGTTCAGTTCAGAGCAAAATTACGGACTGCATCACTCGGTTAAATGCAGCTGTAGCAGACGCAAAACACTATTAGATGTTTCCTGTCTTGAATATTAAGAAACGTCGTTGGTTATTTCTCATGACGTAAGAGCATGTGCGCGCGTGTGGTCTGTATTTACCGTGGCGCTTCGTTGTCCTTAACTGTGTGCGGTTTGCATGCTCACGTAACGGAATCAAAGGAACAGGTGTCGCGTGACGTCACCTACTTACTGTCGGTATTACGCACGATAGTCCCATCACGAGACTTTTTGAGTAGTCAGTGGAACAGGACATTAGTAGTTGAAGAATATTCTTCATTCAAATTGATATGATCCTTGTCATAAGGAAACTGTCGTGTTTAAAAGTATGGCAACGATCACATGCCTCTAACACCGCTACATGACCATACCTAGGATAAACACGCACAGTAGTACAATGAAGCTTCACAATAAATACAGAATACACAAAGAAACAGACACTTACGCGTCTCTACCTCATGACAAATACCCTATAACGATTCTACAAACTCACGACAAGGAGTGTCTACAGGTGCATTTAACCGAGTGACACAGTTTATCATTCCTCCCCAACCTGAATAATGGAAGGTACAAGCAGTGCGGAATCAATAACACAGGAGTAAAACAGTGTGACGATGTACACAGTCAATAAACACTGCTCAAACTGAGCACTATGTTGTGACGGTTATTGACACTGACGATCGTGCTAACTGAGCGCGGGGAAACGCATGTTCCGTAATTTTTAATTGATATGCGTACCTGAAAAAGACTGTCAGTAAGAAATAAAAAATTCCTATATTATATTCGCTGCTCCATGTTTAGTAATTAGCTAAACGTTACTAACAAAAGTCTGTCCAATGTAGGCCAACCAATATTATGTTGTACATCGACGTTTCAGGAAGTGGTTCCACTCCCATTTTCAATTCCAGTGGTGAACACAGTGGTCTGTTACTCAAAGTCCTTCCTTAATCCAAATTGTTGCCATATATGGCGCAATTTAAAAAATCATAAAAATAATATAGGCTTAAATATCATGGCAACGATTCGCTTGAACCCAGGGTTGCGGTCACGCTCAAAGCATAATGTAGGTATACGAAATACACCACGAATATTAAACAACGTGAAAAATAATACTGATGTATTTTTTGGACTTAGGCCTAATAAAGAGAGGATGTGCTCCGACATAAAGTAACAACCCTAAGTATGTAATACATACAAAAAACACTAATCACCAACAAATGCACAAAGAGTGTTTTATCATCAACCGTAACACACTCCTACATGTTTCGACCCTGCTGGGTCATCTTAAGGGAGAACTTTTTTGTTATCGTTACACTAGGGTTGCACTTCATAGTTGAGTGAGAATGTGCTGTTGACTGTGTACTGCGTTGTTTTTGGAGGCGTGAACTCTCTGCGGTCCCGGCCTGCACTGCCTAGGCAGTGCAGTTATTGTAACGATAACAAAAAAGTTCTCCCTGAAGATGACCCAGCAGGGTCGAAACATGTAGGAGTGTGTTACTATTGATGATAAAACTCTCTTTGTGCATTTGTTGGTGATTAGAGTTTTTGTATAATATAGTGCACGGACATGGAACACATTAGATTTATGTTATACATAGTTACTTTGTTCTTCACTTTGTTCCCTTCCAATACACTCGTGTACTCTAACTGTAATTATTCATTCATTTGAAGAGCATGTGTTCGTGCATAAACATTCTGAGGATTAGCATTGGTGATAGAGCAAACTCCATAAACATGAACGGCATGTTATGTACCTTCGATAAACAAGCAATCGCCTTTTTCTAAAGTGTTAATTTTTATTGAGGGTCACAACGTGTAAAAAAGGGCAAATGAAATAACTGACCAAAATTCTGAAATACAGTATTACCGGATAAGAAAATGTTTGAAGAGAAGTAAGTTATTCATGAACGATACACCGCATAAAACACAATCATTTCAAAACAGGTTTTCCTGTGTGAAGATTCCATACGTTATTACTTATCACGCTCCAAGGTTTTGGAGACTAAATAAATATGATAAAACTCTACTGTGTTCTCATTTGATGCAGAATTACAGAAGCCCAAGTATTGAAAAAAATGTGTCTGTGACTGTATACTTTTATAAACTTGGAATTATAGTCCACCCATTATTATTCGTACTATTTTTAAAAGTTCCCTGTTGTTTTTACTATTATTGTTGAACTGTACAAAAGGATTTCAAAATTAGAAAAAATATAGAGATTCCTTGGAAATAAAAGCTAGAAAATGTGTCCGTAATATTGACAAGTTCTACAATTAAAGCAATTTCCTAATATTCAGAAATTCTCTGTAGAGTGTATTAACACGTGTCACATTGTAAGTACAATTACATGCATAGGACTTTACAATGAGTATAAGCCCCTATGCATAAAAGTAAACAACTGTTACCTACAGGCAAATGTGTCAAAAGTTACATACACCGTGTATTTTGGGGATGTAATTGTTCCATAGAGTACCGGCATACATGTTTCAACAAAATGCTGACTGAAAGCAGAATTATAGTTTTCATTTCGTTACCGTATATTACATACTGTTCAAAAATATTGGGCATTATTTTGCTCACTCGGAATACCCCGTGTTTAACCCTTTAAAGACGAAGCATATCTGTTTTATATAAGGACTCAGTGCGTACCGCTCTGTAAACACTCTCCACTTCGGTTTTAAAAACCAATCTCTTAATGTTTTATAAGGCAAAAGTTGCTGTTTGTTCTGAGATCCGTAGAAAACACATAAACGCAATGTGGGCACCACGTAGAATTTTTTAATGTTGAACATGGTGGCATGTAAAGTTACCGCTAGTCTTTAAAAGGTTAATTACGCCTTCAGTTAGCGACCTGTGAACAGTCAGCATTAGACTTCCTTCTCTGCTCACACTTTACTTTTCTATGTTTAGTGACTCCTTCTCCTACATCTTTCAGCTAGATGCGTGTTGGTGTAAGTGCCTTTTGCAAGTTCTTGGCTTTTCCATGAAAATTGTATTTGAATTTAAATAATATAAACTTATACTAGTTGTCTTATTTGTTCGCGTTTTTTTTTTGTTTGGTTGTTTTAATGTCCGCGCTACCTAAGATTGGTCAGTATGTATTAAGTAGAAAAAACCACAGAACTTCAGTGCACTCAGACGCGCGGCCTAACCGCTGATTACATCACGTTGTTCAAAAGAAAGGTATTTCCGCAAATCGCAAAAACAAAGGCGTGTCAAATTGGGTCTGTCTCCGATCTATACAAAAAGCTGGAGACAATGTGCGTGTATAAAACTTGTATTTAGTACGCTCTATGGATCCTTTTTGAGGCAATTTGTTCTAATGTGTTTCCAAAAAATGTTTTTCTGTATCCATAATACCTAGCACAACTATAACTTTAAATATATGGCAAATGTATTTTTAATAAAACCATCTCTGACAAAACAAAACTTTTGTTTCTCACACAGTGTTTCTGAAAATTCAAGTCTTCTGGTCTATTACGCCGTCTCGACAGTTAATTATTTACCTGCATTTAATAGGCTCACTTTTCCTCTATCTTTAGTGTCAAGAAGAATGGCTCCCCCCCCCCCGGGAATGATAAACCCAAAAATGAAGGCACTAGGATGCTCTGAAACGTCGGTAGCTTTACCAGGGGACAAGAAATATCATTATAGTTAAAGCTGTCCCTGTAAGAGCCATAAAACCATACGTGGAAGTGGAGGTGTGCCTACACTCAGCTTCCTGCAGCACTAGAATATTTAACCTCCGTCTCTGATAAATGTTTGCTGTGAAACTGCCGTCACATTATGTGATAACAGTTCATGAATTAACTGTCACGCGTTTTATTGACACATTCATTAAACAGTTAGATATATTCTTATCGATTTCCACTATAATCGCTGGAAAACTATACGACTAAAGCAATAATAATTACTATACTTCAAAGCGGAGTTTTACACTCACAAAGGGAGCCTCCAATAACAAAACTACCATTTTAACCTCATAAAATCCATACATGATGGGATGGCAGAAAGCTTCGCGGTCCCCATCTACTAGACTGTCATTGTGAAGTTGTTGAAACTGCGCTAAATTTCAGTGTGGATCAGGCCATTTCAGTAGGAGGGGCCATGTTGCTAATTAGGGTTCCAATAAACAGACCTATGTGAGGGGGACTGGCGAGAAATAACGAGTCTAAAGCAATTATTTAGCAGATGGTAATATTCGTAACTTGCACCATACACTACAGCATTTCAAAACGGGATAACCGTGTTTTATGCTTCACGACGCACACATATCATAATACTAGACACACACACACACACACACACACACACACACACACACACACACTCATAGTCTGAACAGTTTCATTTGCAACCTGATACCCGTTTGATTTTATTACCTTCGTGATGTAGAGGTTTGGAGTCTAAGTGTAAGAAGCGGACGTTCTCGTGGTGAAATTCTCAACTACAATCGAGAGAGACAAAGTTCTTCTCTACATCCCAACCCCATTGAAGGGTGAGAGAAAGACAGTAAGGGTTTGTCGACGGTAAAGGTTCCCCATAAATCTGGGTACCCGCTTCGAAGCCTTTGGTTTAGCTCTTCCCACCTCCGCCTGGCAAATGTGCGCGAATGACTAACTTTACGGTACATTAAAACACCACAGACAATAATCCTGTAAAAATGAACTGCAGTGAACACGACAGAACCATTCAAATGGAATGACCTGTTACATACGGTAAGAAGCCATTTATTCACTTTGTCACATCGCCCCCATTATGAATACTTGCATTTTGTCAGCTTTGTGGTTATATTTACAGGCACACATGCAAATGTGCCACCTGTCATGCTAATTATTTCATCAGCGTTCCCATTCAGACAAACTATATGGCTGCTTGCTCTGAGCAACAGGTGAGTGGAAGAACGGAACAAATGTGGTTTTAGACGAAATTCGAATATTTCGGTCTTCTGGAAGATGATACAGTGTATATCGGTATATAGGTACATATACACCAATAAACACGGCGTCACATCCCAAAAGACAGAACTCGTCATTACTACCGCTGTCCGAATGTGAAACTTTGCATTGGTGACATCTGCTAGTGTAATTACAATGTATCCTGTATATAAGGCCACGCCACAAATTAGATGAGGAATTGAAGGGTTTGTAATATTTCCACTCAGAAAGAGCAGAATTTTTTCCTACAAAGTACCCTCCCGACATCCAAGATTCCCCCTCTCCCCCCCCCCCCGCCACTCGTAGAGGCGTAATTTCATAGTTTTTCCCTAGTGACGTGTGTGTGTGTGTGTATGTGTGTGTGTGTGTGTGTGTGTGTGTGTGCATCTATATACGTACATACGAGTATATGTATGAACCACAGTAGCAAAATAAAATTACAGTATTAGCAGCATGTTTTCCATCAAATGTTTCTACCAATCATAACCGAAGCTCGTATTCCTGTCTAATATCTAAAATCATAAATATTAGCGTAGAAAAAAACAATAATTTTATCTGTTACTTTATATGAGTGTCAATCATGGCGTCTCCACGCAAGAGGTTTGGAAAGAGAGCACTGGGGAGAACACCCCGACCTAAGGGAGAGGGACCAGCAGCAGGGAAGAGAAAATGAATAATGAGCAACTTCGTGAGTTTCAGGCTGATCAAACCAAGAAGCGTGAGTTGGATGTGAAATACAGCAAGCCGAGCATTAGAAAGGCATATAAAACGTTAGTCTCTAAGCCTGAAGGATATAAATCACTTGGCTGTTCTAGGAGTTTTTGAGGGAATTATATTAAAGTTTACCTTACAGAAACAGCGAGTGACGATGTGAATTAGATATATCTGGCTCAGGATAGGGCCCAGGGGCGGGATTTGTGAACACAGAAGCGAACCTTCATGTTCCATACAAAGAGCAGTTTCTTAGCTTAGCTGACAGATTAGGAGAGCCTGAAGAAGTACTTTATTCTGCGGAGTTACGCCCATGTCCTGCATGTAAATATTTACTGTAAGCGATGCGCTTGAAACTGACAAGCAGTTGATGGCAGTTGAAGCGTTACTCAACTCCTGTTTGGCGTCGCTCTACCACGGGGTTCTGGCTCCTTATTCGCAAGTGGACTACTTAGTCGAAAAATCCTACTGCATAGGGCTGGAGTACCATGGCCGACATTTTGTGTTTTAATATCGGCCCTCAGTAAGCAAATCTAGGCTACGTTTTGTTAAATAGTTGTCAATTCATTGGTTAGTCATCGTTTTCCGGGAAATACTTCCATATATATATCTGGTCCAAATATAACGTTTTTCATTATACACGGTGATAATTAGCTATAACCTTAGAAAACAGCTACAGCATAACATGAAAAATATTAATGTTAATATTCATTTCTATATTTTATTTTCAACTTATGGTAAACATGTTAAAACTACTAGCAAACTCGACAGGTTTGCCACTTCTGAAGTTCACTAATGAAATTTAAAAAAGCAACTTAAGGAATTTTGTAAAAATATTTGAATTTAGAAAGAATAATTCCATTTCCATCCACTTACAGGTTAATGGAATTAAATAAGAAGAATTATTATTGACTGCGTATTTCCTGGTGAACTAATATCTACACATTTTTCTGAAAATGCCTTCGTAAACAAATCCGAACCTCTAGTACTTTTCAAAACATAAGTTCTGTCAAATAAAATATTCTTATATTTGAATTTTCAAACTTGTTAAATAGTTACTGCAGATTTAAAATTCACATAAAATAGCCCCGCAGACAGCGGCTCGCCCTAGGGCGACAGCCCTTTTCCAGAGTATGGAATTAGTTCAGCCTTCCCTTATTCGACATTGTTATATCTACTGATTAGTTTATACAGAAATTAATATTAGGATAATTTGCGAATGATGAAGTGAAAAATAACGGGTGTAGCCTAGTTGAAGGTACTGTTTCGGTGCTACCGTACAGATAACGATAAAACACAACAAACACCTGATTATATAGATGTCTTGCCGGCCTAGATTTTACCCAAGGACTTACCGAATACAGAGATATATTTCTCATAAGACAACTATGGGGTTCTCGACACATGCTGCTGTTAGTTAGACGTCAGTATAGCAATGGGGCTCATTTCAATCAGTACCAAACCAACAAACCAGCCAGAATCATGTCCTGTGAGTTTCCACCAGTACCAAAGCCAATCAAGTAGCGAAAATCATGTCCTGTGAGCAGCTATTCAAAAACACTTCCTCTAATTGATGAATTGAACGGGAGGATAATTAGGTGATATGTGATATAAGCTGGAAGGATATGTAAAAATGCATCTTTCATAGAGTAACAAGCAAGCCTAAAATTGTAAAGAATATCTGAGAAAAACCACGAAAATGAGAATACTCTTCCACGATAGGTGGGTTACGGCTCGTGATTAGAACATTTTAAGCAACAGTCCTTAGTCCAAAACCGTTTCATAAAAGCTGTGTGCTTTAGAAAAAAATATGTCCTGTCGTCCTGGTATTTTTTTTAATTTGTGTTACAAATGTCTCCCTTCATAACGATTTCATTACCGTTACAGAACTCTCTTAATACAACATGCAGGATCCTTCGAAAAACAGCTGCTGAAGTGTTACGAAATGATGTCCTCAACTGTTGAATACTGACTCCAGCTTAAGGGTTAATTGTTCCTTTTGCGCTGGTACGACAGAAGGATAGCTGACAGCTTGGCAGCAACGTCATCAGTCTTTCTTAGTAATGTGTTCGGACGAAAAGATCGCTTACTCAAACACCGAAAGGCAATTTCCGGATTGACAAACAGGATCGGGTCATGACGAGGAAGTGTTTCTATTTAACGTATCTCACGTACCAGCTAGAGCTTCGTTAAACGTTATCAAGCAATACGCGTAAAATTCATTGGACAAATCAAACACACATGTTATATCTAAACACTCTGGAAATATGAGAAGTCGCTTTTGAGATAGAAGATCGTATCCTAACAGTGAATTCACACATGAATAACTTACACAGACACTGTAGCGACTGACAGAATTACGTGAAGTGCCTGACACATGTTATTGGGTCTAGAGTACAGCTCTAGAAGCTTCGTCACTGTGTTATCCAAAAGTGTATACAGATTGGCGGTACTCTCTTTCCCCGTTGGAATTTCACTCCTTTATTCTAAGACAACTTAACGTAACTTTAAATTATTAAGATTAAGTATCGTCGATTATCATTAACATTGAAAAATTATTTAGAATGAATGTGGAAGAAAACAGCCATAGAATAAGTCGAGGTACCATCTCAAAATTTGCCTGGACAGACTGAGTAAAACCACATAAAATTCAGGCAAGACAGGTATCCTCGGTGGTGCGAAATGGAGCCGGGACCAAACTTTGGAACACGAGTACTCACTACAAGAACGTGATTGTGGGTTCCAGGCGAGAACGGTTAGAATGGTACTGGTATGAAACTTGGGTACCGGAACCAGTGAAGGTTACGTAGCCATACTGACACACAGCTTATATACCAATGCAGGGAAAGGCTCATATAGCTGTAATGGAACGACATTTATGCACTGGTACCAGTACCCAGGTAAGATGTATGTACCAGCAAAAGACCGGTGTACAGCTGCTGATGTAGTCTTTATGTACCGGCACGAAACTAGTGTACCGATAAACGGATAAAGCTAATGTGCCGGTTTCGAAGTAAATCTTATATAGGGGTAAACGTATATAACTTATGAACCAGTATATTAGAAGAATGATGCTTATACTATACCGGTACAGGTATACAGCTTACTTACACATATAAAATTGGTATACCTTTTTAAAAAGGACGTATTTGCCGTATAAAGAGACAAGCAGAAAATAAATGTCTAAAAAACCTACGTTTCGGACCTGAGTATGATGAAAAATTGGGAAGTATCATTCAAATCCTGCTTAAATTCTCAATTCATAACACCAAATATTACACCTAGATCATTTCAGTCACAATTTTACAATTCACACTTAAGTGCATTGCTTGTACTTTTGAATGAGGTTCTACGAAGGGTTCAGAACTGGCATACTTTTTAAATTGCAATAACGGGATGAGAAATTTGAGCCCTTGGGTTTAGGCAAGACGACTTCGCTTATGAATTTTTTCACCATCCAAACCCAGCGATACAACAGTACATAAAAGGTTAGCTGTTTTCGTGAACAATGAATTTCCCTATCACAGCGCGTTTTATCATCACACTGACAGTGACGTCATGACTCGCGCAGGTGAATAGACCTGTACTGGACAGAGCAGCTCTCGACTAGCATGCCAGGAATACTAGCATTACTTCAGAATTCGTTGCTCCAGTCACAGACATACCAGATTATTACTCTAAATTACACGTACGTATTGCACAAAATAAATTGGACAGAATGAAAGAAGTATCTGTGTTCTCTTCAATTCATACAACTTCTGAATTTATTACATCCTTATACCCGGTTCATTTTTTTTCTGTGACGCTTCTGCCCAATTCAGGGTCATGACGTCGCCTTATGGGGCTTCGCGATCATACTCAGACACACCACACTCGGTAGGACTTCTCTGGACGAGAGATCAGCCTGACGCAGAAATCTCTACCTGACAACACAACACTCACAAGAGACAGACATTCATTCCCCCGGCAGGATTCGAACCCACAATCCCAGAAGGGGAACTGCAGCAGACCCACGCCTTAGACCGCGCGGCTACTAGGATCGGATCATTGTTTATAACACAGTCAATTAATCCGGGCACAGAAATAAACTTGGCAGAAATTCAGCATGCAAGAATAACTCAATTAACCGTTATAGGGTAACTTCCTTACCTACAGCTATAGTGCTTGTGTTTACGAGAATAAGGGGCGCATCCAGAATTTGGTGGCGAGGGGGGGGGGGAGACGGGAGAGTAGAAGAAGGACAATTGGGATGAGATCTGACAGACAACTTTCCTGTCGATGTGTCGGAAAAATTATTTGATAACCGCCACATAGTTCTAAGATGAAGATGGCATCGCTATCATAAAATTAACAAAAGATGAAATAAAGCATATAAGATTATTCCAACTGCGTCAAATTTGTTTGGATCGATTTATTTTGGGAGGGGAAGGGGCTTAAACTTGGTAGCCCCATCCCCACTTGGGTGCGCCGCTGAGAAGAAGTGGTCCGAGGTGCATTCTCAGTGTTCGGAATGTTACAAGTTTATGGACGGTCCTGTATGGGATTTGGCACAGTGGACCGTGGACAGAAAGCGGCAACAGCAGGACAAATTAGTCGTTTGTAATTTTAATAGCCTCTTGCTATTAGGTGGGGGCCGCGGTGGCGTAGTTGGTTGAGGCACTGCGCTACAAACCGGCAGGTCGCGGGTTCGATTCCCGATGGTGCCATTGCAATTTTTCAGTGGCATAATCCTGTCGGTCGCACTCTGGCCCTGGGGTCGAGTTAGCCTCTAACAGAAATGAGTAAACGCGGCCGGTGCGTATGGCTGACAATCCGCCACCTTCATGTGCCGATTGTCTAGAAATCTGGGAGCCTCGACCTCCTGGAACCCTCAGGGCCTGTCCAGGCCTGTAATGGGACTGCTTTACCTTTTACCTTGCTATTAGGTTGTTTTCATTCCAGCTCATACTTTATAAAGTGCTTTTACGAAATTATCCTCCAAAACAACGCATACTCTACATAAAGTCATATAATATTTACACTCTTTAACCTAAGCTTATGCCATTTGCTCCACTTGTTAAGGATTCTCCTGCCAGGGCCTCAATAAGCAAGTGTAATTTGGGCAAGAAGGATACTCACCGCCAGTGGCAACGCACGTTATCTGCGCAGTGCTGCCCTCAGTGTATGGGCCTATTACGCGCTTCTGCTGCACATTTGTTCCGTTCTCATCCAAAATTGTGAGCTTCCTGGGCGGAACTGTGAATACAAAGCAAAGGAAATTCACGGATTATAAATTTAGTTTCAGTTCATTACAAAAGTTCTACTTCACTGTACGACACGTTCAGTCTTCGCGTCCTCTGCGAGAGGAACAGTTTTATTCGTAAACTTTAATCTTACATTTGCTGACGAGCTACAATCTACAGCCAAGTATTACACTGAAACTAGTGCCCAGTATAAGATATTTACGCAGTAAAACTTGAGTTTAAACTAACAATTGCATAAAACATTTTCTTTTTAGGGTTCATAAGTGTTTTTTTCGGAATGTCATGACTCCGATGTTCAGAAAATTAATTAGCAGATTTCCGTAAAATTCTATAAAAACATCGCAGCAATGAAGGGTTAATTAATATCGGCGATTTCTAGCTCCCTGTTACGGAAATACCATGAATGCTTTCCTACGAATTTTAGGAGCAAAGATGTCACCACACACTCAGTGAGCTTCACTGTTCTGTGGACAATTTACTGACCAGTGTAGCTGCGCCCATTGTTGTAAATAATTATACTCAGCTGCAGGTAGAACAAGTGAAAGGATTTAATGTGTTCCATGTCCGTGCACTGTATCATACAAAAACATTAATCACCAACAAATGCACAAAGAGAACTTTATCATCAATCGTAACACACTCCTACATGTTTCGACCCTGCTAGGTCATCTTCAGGGAGAACTTTTCGTTACCGTTACACTGGGGTTGCAGGCCCGGACCGCGGAGAGTCCATGCCTCCAAAAACAACGCAGTACACAGTCAACAGCACATTCTCACTCAACTGCAAAGTGCAACCCCAGTGTAACGGTAACGAAAAGTTCTCCCTGAAGATGGCCCAGTAGGGTCGAAATATGTAGGATTGTGTTACGATTGATGATAAATCTCTCTTTGTGCATTTGTTGGTGATTAGTGGTTTTGTAAGTAAAAGTATATTACCACTATTTGTACAAAAATAACGGTTTCATATTTCGTCAATTCATTGACATCTTTGGAATATTCTCTAAAGTTATCGAAATGATTCGTAATTGCGTAATCAAAACATAATTAATATTTGCGAATGATACTACCGGACGTGGCAGAAAGTGATGACACACTCAAAATAACCGTAATTATTATGGGTTTTTATTTTATCTTGCCCCTGTTTCCTGAAGTCAAGAGAAATTATTAGACTTCAGTTTACAGTTGGTACGACAGTCGAAACTGGAACGGTGTTTAGTGCGAACTTTAAGTACTGTTAAAGCATAAAATGTGTCACCACTTTATGTCACAATCCGTATTATCAGGAAGTTATAAATAAATAAATAAATAAACAAACACGTGACGTGAAAATAGAAGTACTGTTCTATATTACTAATTTTAATTTTAATGTATTTGTGAAATATAAATAATTCCTTCACACGCACGTAATAAGGAAGGGAGTAGCTTAAAAATGTTAACAGGGAGAAACGCCAGATATTCCAGTACACTAAAGATCTGGCGCCAGCCGCCTTGCTGAGCATATAAGCCCCAGAAAGTATTCCACACACAACAGTACAGAAAAGTGGCAAAAGGCAGCCAATTAACGGAATGAAAGCAAACCTTGTCCTTCTTAGCGGAAAACACTTTTTTCTACCCATTATGCTCCACATTCCGAATTAAGATATCCAATTCCCATATTCAACTGCCAACCATTGATACACTCCAGTTTCTCTACAGGCGCACAGACCCTGTTATCCAAAATCTAATTCAACTTTAAAGGCACCTTTAAGTTAGAATTACGTTAAGAGGAATATATCTACCTTTTAATTCAAGAAATATGCTGGAATAAATGGTTTACAGTCACTGAATAAGTAGGTTAAGCTATTACTTCCTGTTAGACCTTTTAAAAGAGTTATATCTTTAAAAACGCAGGTCGCAGAAGAGCGACTTTACAACTGCTCAGCTTCGCCATTGGAACACAAGAACGCCAAAGTTCAGAGCGGTTTATTTTGCAGGTCACGAACACCGAGTATATAGTGAAATATACTTGGCATGTTAAAGAATTTCAGGGTTTATACCGTATACCCATATATGAAGTCGACAAAATACCAAATTAAGGAAGCAAATAAATTTAATATATTCAGCACATTTTAGATAATTTTTCTGTGGTTTAAACACAAAGTGAGAAAACTGAGACATGAGAATCGATTATGTCTAATTCAAAATTTTACTTTTAAACCTGCACTGATATGATCAATATTTGCAGAAATTTAAACAGTCAAATATGAATATACTGTACGTAGCAGACGGGCGGTCACACCTGCTACGTCATTGTCCAGGGGTCTCAATTTCGATTCTTAAAAGAGAACGACCGACAAAACTGAGGTGATACTTTTCAGTCCCTCCAGATAATTGTTATGGCAGGGTATTAAAACTCGCGACGATCACGTCACGCAGTGCCCTCAAACCGTGGTTCACAAGTCCCCTCTGACCGAACGTAAAATAATGTACGCAGATGAGAAATTGCGGTTAACTCAATTAAGAAACAGGCGAGAAAATTCCGTCGCTTAACACACCTAAAATAGTAATCCATTCATATGTTATTCAAAAGGATCAATTTAGAGGTGACTTTTATTTTGCTTTTCTTTTTATTTTGCTTTTCTTTATTATTTCCATAATTTAATGACATAAACCTACACAAAATTCAATATCTTCACACCCACGCGAACATTTCATTTCCATGAACAGCTTGAGCAATATTATTAGAACACAAAATTAATAACCATCACAAATCATGCACTTCTTTATATTCCTTTTTTAATAATAACTTCTTTTGGGACATAGATGTAAATTTGTCACAGAAGAGTTTGTAAATTACCGTGCTGTGGGCTTTGTCGCCGTTTGGGTTGGTAAACTGGTGCCAACATATCAGCAGGACTGGCTTCTTCCACGCCCAGAGTAGAAGAGAAAGTTTTTCCTAAATGTTGGTAATAATCTACAAACCTGCGAAACGTTCCTCATGATGTTTCTCTATGTAAACTACCGAGAGTTACTCACACAATTTAAGAAAGATAACAAATCACAAAGCCAAAATAGAGACCCAAGTACTTGCCAGGACGTACTGTGCCTCCTTACACGCTTGTAGCTGCATAATTTATAGAGCGTGGAATAAAATGACAGAATTGTTGTTTATAGTGGATGGGTAAGAAGCAAAAAGGAGGCTGTTCCAACACATTTTTGGATCCTATTTCAGTAACTGCATCGACGAGATAAAAAACCACGACACATAGCTTTGTTACAGCTGGTAGTCGTGCCTGAATTCGAAACGGGTATCACAGGAATAGATATGTACAGCGCAACAGCTACACCAACCGGCTCGGTCAGATACGTCGTTGTATAGAGAAGACAGATGATCAAATTAATCAAGCTACTAATCTAGGATCTAGGATAAACAACGGTTCGTGCTCGAAAGTCCTCTGTAACACGAAGGAAACTGATTTCATAAATGGCATTATCAGCTGATGCAGGTCTAAGGCCTCTACCCTGCTGAACTTCTATATCTTGTTGATTGCCCAGTTGATTACCATGCGGGCAATAAATGTGTCCACTGATATGTTGTGTGTGTCTACAGTCCACTGATCTGTGTCATGTGTCTGCAGTCCACTGATGAGTATAGTGTGTCTACAGTCCACTTATCTGTGTTGTGTGTCTACAGTCCACGGATCGTGTCTGCAGTCCATTTATCTGTGTTGTGGGTCTAGAGTCCACTGATCTGTGTCGCGTGTCTGTAGTCCACTGATCTGTATTGTGGATCCACTGTGCACTGACCTGTGTCGTGTGTCTGCAGTCCACTGATCTGTGTTGTGGGTCCACTGTCCACTGATCTGTGTTTGTGTTTGCAGTCCACGGATCTGTGTTGTGTGTCTGCAGTCCACTGCCTAAACAATTTTTAGAACCTGAAGAAAGGTAAGTATAATTTAATGAATCACTAAGAGTTCTGTGAAACCCTCACTCAAAACTGTGCGAATATTTTATGCTACTATGTTACATCATACCTCTTCCCTAGCGCTGACGCGGATGAACGGCGAAACGATTCCGCCCGTTACCTAGCATAGACTATTTTAATGTTCTGCTACACGCGATGGCCGTGCTATTTACCGCTTTTCGATTACAATCGTAATACAAAATCTGTACTATAAATGCATAAATTTATTTTCGCCGCTTCCAGGGAACAGGAGACTTTTAATAAACCACAAACAGTAGTAGGTCGGTCTGTGATTCAAATCTGAGACTTCCTAATAGGAAACGCAGATGTTTTAGGGTAGATTTTGGATCACAACGTAATCAGTAACAGAAAACTGATGTCATCAGACAGAAGAGAGTCTGCGTGTCTTTAACACTGTAGAACACAATCTTAATTACAGGCCTACATACCACCTGTTTTAACATTTAAAATATCTCAACTTTGCAAAGTTTGCTTTTATGCATTTACATAATTCTCGGAATAAACAGCGATTGTCATCGCGAACAGAATTAACCTGAGCTTCTTAATAGAGTTGTAATATTCTTTGTGGGGCACTAACTGAATTTTAAAATCACATTTAGGTGCTCTGATGATTTCATAAACATAACAAAGCAATTTACAATAAATGTATAAACTACAAACTAAAATTCTGTAAAAATAAAAGTCTTAAAACCTCCACGAGTTAAGTTATAAACGGGTTTATAACAGCGAGATTGCAGGCTCTAGATTGAAGTAAAAATGATGAATTATGAATTTCAACAATTCATACTTCATGAAAGAAACCTAGTTATGTACAATCAATATCACAAATTGCTATTCTAACAGTACGCCAAGTACAGAACCGTAAATATGTTGAACAACACAAGGTGTAGGAACCCAAGTGACGACACGGAGTTAGAAGGAAGATTCGATAATGACAGACTCCATTAATATTGCACCCTTTTTGTATTTACATAAGCAAATGAAAGCACGAAATTGTCCAGACCGCGGGAAAGTTTTCTAGAAATAACCGGTGCAAAAGTTCCCAAAAAGTTCAATGTAACTTAGAACCAGCCTAATTTTTGTACGGTCAAAATTACTCTGCGTCAGAGAACACTGTGTATAATACCTTAAGTGTGAAGGATTTCAAATTATGATCTGTAGCTCCATTACGCGGAGGATGTTCTTTTGTACTTACGGATCCAAGAGCTACTGTAACGATCTTCTGATTATGACTAATAGTAACAAAAACATGAAAACATGGTGCACGCGTTGAGGTAATTTTTTATAAAACTTTCACTCCATAATAATTATACACTACACTGTCGTCTATAACAAAGATTCTCACGCATATCCACCAGGTACCTTTCTTGTCGACCGAAAAAGAAGCAAGAAGTAACCAACTTGAAGCTGTCATAAGCATTAGCACCGTTACCGGGATGTTGCTTGCATAAACCGAATAAGTCCCTTATCAGTTTCTTGTCACGTCTAATGACTGAAACTCATCCCGCCTGGTCTGGAACACGCACATCAGCAAACTGCACCACAGTACTGGCAGTCTAAAGAGCCCGTTAAAATAGTAACGGGTTAGTATGTCAATTTCAATATCTAGCTGTAATTTCCGCAGATGATCTTTCCATTCTCTCACCCTTCTAAATCCTAAAGTAATGCTACGAAGCCATGATTGCACTGAACGTGCATAGCATGCTGGGGTGTATTTCGTGGGGCGGGGGGGGGGGTTGCCGCCGTTCCGAGCAGCAGAGTCCAAAGACGGCAAAACGAATACTTTAAATAAATGAATTTTTGCACTCAACAAATTTTAAATTAATGAGAAAAATAAAAGGAAATTCAATAAAGATATTTATTTTAGTACCTGTCACGGGCGGTCATTTTGATTGCTCACCCCGGGCATCAAAAAATCTAGCTACACCACAGATATCATGAGCTTGAAACTTCTTTGAAAGGCAAAGTTTCTGCAACTTGTGCACAGAGATAGACGGTAACTGGAAAACGTCGAGGGTGTAGTACTAATCGAAACAGACTATTGCGCACTTGAGGACGTTTCCTAACAACAAACGGTTTTAATTCCTGCCATATTAACCCTTTAAAGACGAAGCGTATCTGTTTTATATAAGGACTCAGTGCGTACCGCACTGTAAACACTCTCCACTTCGGTTATAAAAACCAATCTCTTGATGTTTTATAAGGCAAAAGTTGCTGTTTGTTCTGAGATCCGTACAAAACACATAAACGCAATGTGGGCACCACGTAGAATTTTTTAATGTTAAACCGCTAGGCTTTAAAAGGTTAATACAGACATATCTCTAAGTACGTGTAAACAATTTGGTAAATAATTCTAAATCAAAGGCTTTCGTAGAATATTTAAACCCATACGCTGTCATAGTGCCACTCGAATATAAATATCCCCTTTCGGCTATCAGGAAATTTTCTTTTTGTGGTGAAGATCCCCGCAGCAGACGCTACGGACACACCGCACCCTTGCGGCTTATTGTGCAACCCTGTGATGACGATGATTAGTATTTTCCGATTTTCGATGTATTGGACAACCGGTGGAATGAAGATGACTGGGTAAAACCGAAGTACTCGAGGAAAACATGTCCCAGTGCCACTTTGTCCACCAAAAATCCCACATGGTCTAACGCGGGATCGAACCCGGGCCTCCCCGGTGATAGGCCAGCGACCAACCACCTGAGCCATGGCACGGCCTATCAGTAAGTTTAGAAGAACTGTACTAGAAGAAAATAGGCTGGTTCTAAGTTACATTGAACTTTTGCACCGGTTATTTCTAGAAAACTTTCCCGCGGTCTGGACAATTTCGTGCTTTCATTTGCTTATGTAACTACAAAAAGGGTGCAACATTAATGGGGTCTTTCATTATCGAAGACGTTTTAAACTTTCAGGCTCATGTTTAACCTTTTAAAGCCTAGCGGTAATTTTACGTACCACCAGCTTTAACATTAAAAAATTTTACGTGGTGCCCACATTGCGTTTATGTGTTTTGTACGGGTCTCAGAACAAACAGCAACTTTTGCCTTATAAAACATTAAGAGACTGGTTTTTATAACCGAAGTGGAGAGTGTTTACAGCGCGGTACGCATTGAGTCCTTATATAAAACAGATACGCTTCGTCCTTAAAGGGTTAATTGCTATTTTGAATCCTTTAAGTAATATAATGAGCTATTAAAAACGAGCTTTGTGAAGTCAAAAGAGTTGTTAAATAATACACTCCACCTCCTAGGTCACGCTGTACAGAGTACACATAACGTTGTGCAAAGAGCCTAAATTGCCTTGGTAATGGAGAGCAGTGTCATTCCGATATGCAAGCTATTTCAAAGGCCGCTGCCTGCAGGGCAACGATGCCACCATAGGTGGGTAAACAGCCCATCACAAAATTCAGAACTACTCTGTTAATTCCAAGTGCTGAGCAGCAAAAAAATACTGTAATTTTCTGCAATGCCGACGGGACAGTATGTTATAGATTATGTAGTGACGTGGTCTGCACAGGCCGCGAAGAATAATATATGAAGTAATACATGAAACTCATGTTATTTGGCATGTTTGAGGGACAGATTAGTAACACTAGAACCCAGCGGCGCAAACAGTTATTTCTGGGAAGCGGGACGAAAAATCGCATGGCCAACTCTAACAAGAAATTACGAACTTAACATAATCACAATTATTTATTAAATTTCCTTTCATTTTATGTAAATAATTTCAATTTTATTGATTGAAAAAATTATGTTTTTATTTCAAATATTCCTTTTCCGTCAATTTTACCGCCCCTTGGGCTCTGACGCCGGACTGGAGGGGTGGGCACTACTCGCCACCACCACCCCTTCCCTATCTACGTCATTGCTCGGACCTTAAACAGGCTTTCATTCTGTCAATACCGCCTGGTCTGGAAGAAGCAGTAATATGCCAGTTTGAGTCTAGCTTTCACTGTGGCAATACAAATTATTTTGGAGAGCGCATAAAGAGTATTCGAACTTCACTCGGGCTTTCACTACATCAGTGCCACCCGATCCCGGAGCAGTGAAGACGAAGTGTTACGCGGACATTACCCACACACTTGCTATATTACGCCAAGTATTCAGAAACGTCAGAAATAATGTCCTGATTTAGAAGTATTCAAATATATTTATGTTTATGTTGGTACAAAAACTGACAGCCTCGTTTAAAATTTTAGTACGTGACTCCAAACCTGGACCACAAGATACGAGTACTAAGACCAACTTCTGATCTAGAGGTGTTGAAGGTAAAGCACTATTGGACTTAACTGAAACACCTGCGCTGTTACTAACAAGTGACTGGCGTTTTGCGAGGTGAAATAGTTACGTACTTATTACTCTTTAGCAGTGGCACATGATTGACTCTTTCCTCTTCGCGGTAATAAATCACGGGGGTAAAACTGTCTTTATTGAAATCAGGATTTGGAGATCTGTTACCTTTCCGTTTTATGGTACATTGTCCAACTTTGTCAGTAATAGCCTGTCATCCCACATATCACGTTCATGATGCTGTAGATCAGGGGTTTCCAACATTTTGACGACAAGGGGAGAAACCCAAGACATTTACCGTGGGCTGGCTTGAAGGACGCACAGGCAAACATCGCGAAGTGCTACACTCAACGTCCGAAATTCTTGTAATATATGTACTGCATATACCCCCCCCCCCCCAAAAAAAAAATGTATATATAAGTCAGAAATTTCGTCACGGGCAGCATGCCGGATTTCAACAAACTTTCTGTAAATTATTTCCACCTTCTACTAAGTTGTTTAATACAGGTATAAACACCAGTCAGATACGCATATTGTAACAAAGACCATATAGCCACTTGCGTCAGCAACTCTTGCTTTCGTGAAGTTACAACTGGATAAAGTATAATTTGAATTGCACCCTTTATGAATTATGGGTGATGGCGGATCAATAGGGATGACACTGGAATTCACTGTGTGCGTTCTAAAGAAAATATCACGTGTAGATAACACCTAAATCCACTATGATGGGGGGATTACTCTATGCGTACAATCATATCCCTCCTTCATGCCTTCACTTTAAACTTCCGAGGCAAAGAAACCGTAAAAGTAAATCTGCGTTTTTAAATTAATCTTGTCAGAAATTATGAAAGTGGATGTAAAATCAGAAATACCATTTAACCATTTTAATGAAATTACAGTTTGCATAAGATGTGCACAACACTTCGCTCATTACTTGGTCAATTTTTGTTAATCAGAGAAACCAAGTACGAAATGCTTGGAACAGTTCATTATTTGAATAACATGCCTTGTTACCAGTAAACTTCAGCATTCTCGCTTTCAAGAAACCGCGCTGAAAGATACAGCGGCTCGTTTGTTCCTGAGGGACAAGAATAGGCCTGATTATAAGCTAATAAACTGATACATTTTAAATGGTGTAGGCAAGGGGTTCTACTCCTCATACATGCTTCAGTCCACTCTCGAGGAAAATGTTTAATAATGGCAAGTTCTGCATCCCACTTTCTTCGATTCTGTAGTAGAGACAGCACAATAATTCTGAATACGTAACAGACCTAGACATTGATACAGTACAAGAATACATTAGAGAAAAGGAAATGAAGCCTCGCAAGTATCGAGAAGCTGCATTATAAGACTCTACCTTTGTAAGTGTGACATAAATACGCACATTATTGGGTTCAGGAGTTTTCGTATCTTCCCATGCATATGCATGCCTTTTCATACATTTAAAATTGCATTCCTCTATACTTGTATTTATTGAAATCGTTTACTACCACGGCCACCACCACCACCACCGCCGCCGCCGCCGCCACCACCACCGCCGCCGCCAATATTTATCATAATCATCATCAGCAGCAGCAGCAGCACTGTCATCTTGACATGGCACGAGGAGAAAGTATTAATGTAAGTAGAAATTCTCCGAGAGACCTTCGGATTAGCGACAATTTATGTGACAATGGACAACTGTGCCAAACAACTCCTTCACATTAATCTTGGAAAGCACACAAAACAACAAGCTGGGAACCGCACAAACTCTCTACTCACACCTCTCCTTGATAGTGCTGACGGATATTACACTTTATCAAGAATTAAAAATTTAGAACGGTGGTTATAGGAAACCAGCCTAAGGTTATGTCTATAAACTCGCGAGCCTAAGAATTACAAGCATAATACAGGCAACATTCTTTGCATTTATTTCTGGCTACATTCCAACAATGGAAATCATGTGCAGAACAGTCACCGAAATTGATGTTGAATTCTTTGTGAGTGATGGCACCAAGTAGCTGACGCTGATATTACTGTAAAGCAAATTATCAAGATCATGGTGCCGCGTGGGCCAGACATCATCTGCAATCGTTAAAATTTCGCACAATTGTCGTGCATTTACATAAAAATTTAGGGAATTTAATTTATTCTGGTTAGAAATTTTGTCAAAATACACACTCCTTTGTTACGGGAACAGGTGAAATATCAGGTACTCGAAAACGTAACGTTACATCTACAGAAATACTTCAAGATGTAAATAGGCTTTCTAAGCTCAACTAACTAACTAACCAACCAACCAACTAACTAACTAACTAACTAACCAAATGTGTAACTAACTACCTAACTTTACGAAGCAGAGCGCTTCTTGAGAATTTAACAGTCCCTGCATTAGTCAAGAAACTCCTTGCATTTCATGGAACTTTAAGGCTCAGCACCCTGTACACAAAGCAAGAAACGTGTCCCTTTCTGAGCCACATAAATCCAATCCACACCTCATATTATCAGTTCAGTTCAGTTCCTACCAGATCTGTTCGATTATTATTATTATGTGTGTGTCTCTTGTCACAGGCCTTTTCTTCCTGGTACGTCTCTTGAACCAGCAGTGATCCCCACCGCTCAGGCTTCAAGCTTCACACTGCAGAACTTTCCGTATTATGTGTGATGTTCCAAGTATAGCTGTCTTTTGTAGTGAATCTATCGAATGTTTTCCTGGTATAGCTTCCAAATTTTTCTTTAAGCTTCTCGTTACTATTCCAGTGGCTCCAATTATTACTGGTACAATTGTACACTTCAGGTTCCACATTCGTTTTATCTCTATACATAAACTCTTGTATTTTAACCTCTTTTCCGCTTCCTTTTGCACAACGTTTTTGTCTGCTGGTATTGCCACATCTATCAGTGTGCATGTTTTCTCTTTTTTGTTTTTAATTATTATATCTGGCCTATTTGCTGTAACTTCTCCGTCTGTGTGTACTGCTTGATTCCATAACACTGTGACATCTCCCTCTTCACACACAGGGTTGGGCTATTATTATTATTATTATTATTATTATTATTTCTTACTGCAATTGGGTTTTCACCCGGTGGCAGCAGTCTTACACCAGTGCAGACACCACAATACAATAACACATACATAAACGGAACAGCAAAAATTACAGTACACGTATTAGCAATTCACCCACACAATACAATGTGCCTACACTAATACAATTATAACAATATTATAACCATATAATAAATAAAATATTATAATATAATAAATGAAACTTATAAACCTATTTAGGCCTAGGTCTTCCAGATGGTCTCGTTCTTTCAGGTTTTACCACAAAAACCCAGAATGCGCCTATCCTTTCCCCCATACATGTCACATCCCCGCCAATCTCGTTTTTTTTTATTTCATCACACGAATAATATTTGTTGAAGGGTAGTAGAGATTCTGACGTTCCACATTATGCAGTCACTTCCCAGTCACCTGTTACCTCGTTTCTCTTGTGCCCACGTATCTTCCTGAACATACCATTCTCAAAGGCCCTCAACCTAGTCTTTTCCTTCATTGTGGCCTACCAAGTTCCAAACCACATAAAACAACAGGCAAAATGACTGCAGCCAAACTATCTTTTCGTTGGAAATTCGCACGCAACGGAAAATGTATAGCTAAAAATACGCCGGTAACATCAGAAAGTTTTAGATTAAATTAAGACAACACAATAGTCACTAATCCTTTGTGGATTGCTAAGTTATGTTCAACATTTAACTGCGCCTAACTTGCGAAGTTGTAGTCGTATCCTACTTCTAACCAGATTCCAATCCATCTCAACGTCCCTCAAGGGGCCTCTTCTTTCGATTCGATTCAAACCCCAGTCCTGGAAGCATAATATCGCAGCGTCTAAGAGGAGCTTATTCTGGAATCTACTAAGTTTGAATTTAGTACACAGAAAGATTAGTTGTACGAAAGTTTACTCCCATTCTATTCACGTATATTCTTGGTAACACAAACTTAGAAAGCCGAAGCGGCCGAAAACAAAACTTCTTCTGTTTTGTGTTACGAGGAATATCTGTTGACAGTAAAAATGAAAGTTAATAAAAGGCAGCCATTAAGTAGGTAAATTAATTTATAATATTCTGATGATATAAATCCTCTTCCCGTGATAATCAAGTTTATCCTGTGTGGAAACTTTAATCGTTTTTCAAGCAAAACAATACAATATATTATATATCCGCATAATGTAATTTTAAAAGACAAAAACTTTAAAAATCCACGCCTTTATTAGAAACAAATACATTTCAAAGCTTGCATTTGATTAAACATTTTGCCTTCCAAAGTAATTTAAATCAACTAAGATGGTTGAATTGGAATAACTGACATGTAAATATAATTGAATCCAAGAAAGGAAACAAATGTATGACACACACGGAGAGAAAATTATGCATACATTACGCAAGATACTGAAAAAATTAAGTTACCACACATCACTCGAAAAAAAAAGTATTACAATTTGTACTATTATGGCAGAGGTTGCGTTATTTTCCCGAAAATATATCACTACTTAACGGTTCAAAAGTCAGATAAAATTTTGTTTTAAAAATAATTTACAATTGTTCTTACGCTTCTCTAAAACAAGCGGTTATGTTAATAGGTTTACTGGCTTGTTAATTTCTATCCGAATGGTAACCTTTTGTGGAGAAGAGGAACGTTGTGATTCGAACATTTGCAGCAACACAACGAAAATATCTGTGTTCTTAACACAGAAGTTCGCAACGCAGTCATGTAACTATCATTTATAGCACAAATGTGTCACGTTATGAGGGTCAAATAAAAAATAATTAAAATTGTTTTCTGCCCTGTGATGACAGTGAAATGAAACCCCACTTACTGTACGGTCAACACATTATGTTATTAATATTCAGATCTGCGCCTAGAAGTGAGTTTATTTTTCAGTACGAAATAATGATGTAATTGCGTAAGTAATTAAGCAAATCCCGTCATTCATGTAATGAAATGACATTTATTAATAATAGACGAGTAATTACTTAAATTAAAGTAAACTGTACTGAGATATATAGCGACTAGTGTTAATAAATAACACTATCAGAGAAAATTCCGAAATTGGTTTCAGTCGAGCTATTATAAATTTCATCAGTCCGAGTCCTTCTAAATCTTATATGAAAAAATGAATGAATGAGTGAATGAAAGAATGACTGAAAGAAGGAATAAATTAATTAATTAATTAATATGTGATTTAGTACTACAATTAATTATGAAATGATGAAGTAAAAGTTTCACATTTCGAATTAATACAGAGAGTGCACGTTAGTAAGTAAATCTGTGTTCAACGTTCACGCAGGGTTTAGAGGCATTTAATGTTCCTCTGTTCTGACTTTTGTGCCATAATGGGACAGAGAAATATAACACGGCCCCAAAGGTGATGGAATCACCAAATAATCTTAACCGGTACATGCCTGGTGTGCTAAAGCCGGGAATCTAGAATGGCTGCAATATTTACCATACAAATTCATTCCTGCATCAGCTTCATTTCTGCATTGTCCGTGCTTTATTGAATTTTATAATGTGCCATATATATATGTGTGTGTGTGGGGGGGTGATAAACGTAGTTGAACTATATAATTTCTTATTAAACACTACGACATTATTCTTGATAACTCGTGCTTTTACTTCAGGGCGTAAGGAAGTTTAATTTAGAAGTTTAGCTTGTATTAGACTATACCAGTATATACAGACATTTTGGCATTTGAGAACATTATTACGGAAGAGTGAGGTTATTTTTACGTGTCACTTTTCATTCGTATTCCACGAAATATTTTCTGAACAATTTGTTAAAGCAGTACAATAGCCCCTCTCATACAACTTAGCGCTGACGGGCAAAGACGATTTGTGTGATTACCATTTTTCATGTTGTTACAAAATAAGAGCTTGTTTCCCTGCAACTTATCTTTCCACTGCGTTTGTTCATAATGGTTAATTTATTAATAACACGTGATTTCTGGTTTTCACAAGGGTGTTGTTGAGAATTAAATAAGTCTGCATTACGCCGCCGTATCTATTGGTAAATATATACCGCCTCAAAGGAGCTTTCTGACGCAACACGGTCTGAGTAGACACTGCGTCTGTTTACCATCGACAAGGTGTAATATGGTCTTTCATTTTACGCCTCCTAATATGACTACGTGTGTTACAATATAGTAATACTTTTTTTTGATAGGCAATTTGAAAATTAAGGACTCTCTCTCATCCACATTCGACAAATCAGTTCAGAATATTTGCTGGTTACAGACTGCCTGCACATAGCATGACATTAACATTTGCTCGACAACTACTTCAACATAATTCTCTGATACTGATTAGCAACTCTAAACAAATTAGCCTGAGTTAAGGAAACTTCCAGGAGCCTAAGGAACAGATGATATTTCTATAGTTGCCTGCGAAATGTCACCCCATTAGAAATTATAATACGGCCTGTTAAAGGAAACCTGGCACGCATCAGGCCATCCACAGTGAAAACCGAGTTAAAAATACTAGCTGGAAGAAAACTTTGTGCAGTCATGTTGATATGAAGCGTAAGGGAGAAAGTTTTTAATTTCTTTTGAAGAGCAAAGAGAGAATGTTTGCTAGGTGGAGGCAAGTTCCTTAGTTCCTTCTGAGAGGATCTCTGGACGCCAACTTCTATCAGCATATAGATGAGGCAGTGGATTTTATTAAGGTGAACTCTCAAAGACATGGGAGACTAAATTAAACGACCTAACGTAAGCTGCAGTGTACAACCACTGCAGCAGTATGAACAAACGTCACCACGAATGTTCCTTTCGTGATATGATATTTTCTTAAAGCATACCCTATTTTTAAATAAACAACACGTATGACTATTTGCTCCCTTACGTGCTAATAAGAACACAAGTCTTACATTACCACATCGATTACCGATAAACACATTTAAAACTACTAACAAAGTAACATATTATCAAGCATGTTGATTTCTTACGATGAGATTAAGAATTATGCACACTTATATATTTCCATATTTTAACCTTGTAAGGTAATACTAATAATCTGGTCATAATGAGTTAATAATTATTGAAATAGCTAAAGCATTCAATTTTATTGACATCCAAGGGTTCGTCACTGTACAAAGTTACATAAGAAACACAGTCTAACGCAACATAGATAAAAAAAATGTGTATGTCTGTTATGTCGGACTGTGTTTTTAATGTATCATTTGAATAAAACACAAGGGGATGAATTACCTACAGATTATACAGTTATGATGATGTCTCATATTAGTTCAATCCAGCACGTACACCTTCACACACTTTTCTGAAAGTTTCATTTTAATATTAATCTCCCATCTACGCCTTTCAGGTATCCCTGCCAAAACTCTGCATTCGTTTCTCTCAATAATCTTACATAAAAACATGAAATACGCAATGAATAATGGTAATTTAGATAAAATAATCGGTATGGAGGTTTCATATAATCTATGAACACTTACAATGAACACGCACAGAGATAGTTTCGTCCGTATAGCGACTGCTAACGGCTGGACGGTCCAGGTATCGAATTCCGGTGGAGGCGACATTTTCTGCATCTGTCCAGGTCGGCCCTGCGGCCCACCCATTCTCCTCTACAATGGGTAGAGGGTTTTCCCGGGGATAAAGCGGCTGGGGTTTGGGGCTACCTACCGAAACCCCATTTCGCGCCGAGGCTAACGAAAGGGTACAGCTATACAGCTATTCCCGCTTGGACCTTAATGGCCTGTATAGGGTCCTCTTTACTTATTTTTTACAATGAACATAATGGAAGTTACAAAACTTTACGCATGTATGGCCAAAACCGAATATGTGACCAAGTCGCAGCACACCCATATATTCAGAGTTTCTCAAAATATATCAATTTTGACAAACGACTCAATTTTTTTAGTGAGGCAGTCACCACTAGCGCAACATCCCGCGCTGCCAGACGCCATTTCATATTCAAAGCAACAAAATGTAAGCCTACTACTTGCATTTCACTTTTAGAAATATAAATAATGAATCGTTATTTATCGTAGACGCAAAATTTTGTCGTATTTAAATGGAAAGAAAAACTTCCGTATCTTCAATTTTTGTTATTGTTCTCTGTTTTAAGTAATTTTTCTTCAACAATCTTTTTATCAGAGACATATGGTTAAATTTTAGCTTATATATACGCGTGTTTGCTGTACTTGCTACATCTAATCAATGAGCTAATTTCGCTGTAATGTTCAAGAAACTTTTTTTGGAATTCCATTCCGAAGGCTGTTACTCTAAGCAATGCCACTCTAAACACGTGAGAGGGAAATTTTTGAAATGGATTTTATATGTTATGCAGGGTGACAAGTTACCGACATACCCTGCAGCAACACGCACGGAAACCCCAAAAAGGATTAGAAGGCAACAAGCTGATCCAGTACAAAACCCCTTATGTCTGAAAGCATGTACTTTCTAAACACACGTTTTGTTGACCAAATTACCTATAAATACGGACAACAAAAGCATTCTTTTCATAAAATATTTCTATGTAAATCATGATAAAATCCAAGGAAAAATTTCTTTTCAGTATACGTAAAACAATGTTCTCGAAGATGTTCAAGGTAGACCTCGTTTAAAAAGTTTTGACAAGAAAAAAGTATAAAAAGCTTAACATGGCTATAGCACTTTCATGTACATAACATAGATATTATCGTGGATATTGAATTGTATAATGTGTATAGCACTATATTTGCTCGTGTGTAAGCGGTAGCTATAAATTTACGGGTAGATTGTTCAAAATAGGGTACGCAGGTACAGACAATACTTAGATATGGTCCAGAAGAAGCATATGATATTTCATGCGACGTAATACTCAAAATTAGACTTTGGTATGATACAAAAATTCAAAGGTTGAATGAAGGCACACAAGAAACAAGTGGAGATCATAATCATGTAGTCTCTCTTACGAGAGCTCCACAGGCCCTTTGAAAGAGAGTACGCCAGACAGTGCCATCTAGTGCTTCCTCTGTCAGTTTGCAGAACTTCTCCTCTCCTTAAGGTCATCCGGTAGCTGCTTACGTCTTCTTATTCGTCTTTCCGTCACTTCTGTCCTTCCTTCAATAACGTGTTTTAGAAGGTAGTTCCTACACAACATGTGACCAATCCAGTTAGCCTTCCTTCTTTTTGCTGTATGTAAGATGTTCCTTTTCTCCTTGTTCTCTGTAATATGTCTTCGTTTCCTCACACCATTGGTCCAACATATCTTCTCCATTCTTCTCCAGCACCGCATTTCAAAACTCCCACGGTATTTCTGACATACTTTCCAAAGTGTCCACGTTTCGCCATCATACAAAGCTATGATCCAAATATAGCACTTCATTAGGTTCTTTCTTGAATTGAAGTCCAATTTGCTTGTGAAAGCCTTCTTTTTCGATGCCGCCTTTCCCATGGAAAACCCAGATTTGATTTCAAGTGAAAATATGTTGTTCGTCTACCCAAATATTTGAAATATTCCACACTGCCCAGCTGTTTTAATCGATCATAATGTGTTCTGGGGATGGTTGGTTTGAGATTCTCAGTACACCCAGCCATTGTTTTACGCCCTCTTTTACTTCTTTTTTCTCTAACGCACCTTGTCAATTTACACTTCTTAATCAGCACTCTCTCATTTTCGGTTTAACGCTCTTTGGATGGCTGCATTCAATTACGCTAACCCGTTATTTCTGATAAAATATCATTTTTTATTTAAGCCTTTTTCATTTATGCCCTTTTTTCAGGAATGCAACTAGAGCGTAAAACAAACGATAGGTGTACGTTAGAGTTCTCCACATTCCTTTCCATTCTATAGCATCTTCCAATTACCATTTGTCTATAAAACAAACTCTGTAGTACTACTTCTTTCTCAGCCAGTAGCACAAGGTAATCCCCGTATTTCACAATGTGAATTACGCTCCCTCCTATTTCGAAGTCTCCAAACCTTTCAAGAGCTTCCTTGATAAGGTATTTTGATGTACAAGTTGGACAGAATCGGTGACAAACAGCACCATTGTCTAACTCTTCTTCCAGTCTCTTCACACTTCTAGTGTCGTCTTTGTCCAGTCGTACTTTAACCCTATGACCCATGTACAATTTGTTGATCACTCTCCTTTGGCGCCAGTCGACACTATTGTTCTTTAGAATCTCCATCGATTTGGTCCATTTTACACGATCACATGCCTTCTGCCCATCCATGAAGCAAGCACACAATTCCTCATCACTGTCCAAGCTTCGTTCTGATATTATTCTCAGCATCCCATTTGCATCCCCATTTCCTTTTCCCCTACTAAATCCAAACTGATCTTCTCCAAGTACGTCCTCAATTTTCCTTTCAATCCTTCTTCTAAGTATCCTCGCTACTGTGTTTTCTACTTATGCGATGAGGCTGATTTTGCGACTGTCGCAGAATTCTACAGTTTATGCTCCTTCTTTAAGGCGATCATTGCAACTACAATAAAGTCGTTGGGCCACTCTCCAGTTTCATACATGGTGTTGATATCTGAATCAAATAGACTTGTACACGACATACACCTCATTATGAACATGTATTTATCATTCCGGAAAAAGAACAGGTTTAAGAAAACTGACTTGTGGAAGACGGACTTAAGATTCTAATGACTGAAAATAAAAATATTATTTTACGTGACACCGTTTAGTTCAGTTGTAGTGAACCGAATTTTCAGTAGATCCTGCTGCTTCCATCATCAGGGTAGAATATTATCTTTATTTCTTCTTTGATTTTTGCATCGCTTTGCGTTACCTGTCTATATTAGCAAATGATACTATTACACCGTCCAATAAAACTTCATTTTTAAGTAAATCTCATATTTTTAATGTGTTCCATATCCGTGAATCGTATCATATAAAATAATATTCACCAACTAATGCACCAAAATACAATCTTTATTCGTAAAAACCTCCTACATGTTTCGACCCTGCTGGATCATCTTCAGGCAGAATTGTCTGTTACACTGTTGGATGCACTTATACAGTTACGTGAGAATGTTCCTTTGCTTTCTTCCTCCGTTGTGAGTTATCTTGTACTGTCCGCGGTCAGGCTATGAACTGCAAGGTTGTGCGGTATGCGCGGAACGTGTGTAGGCCGGGTGGTTCTTAAGTGGGGACTAGTTTCGTGGGTTGCCAAGTTGTGCTTGGGTGTTGTATAGTAGTTGGCAACCCACGAAACTAGTCCCCACTTAAGAACCACCCGGCCTACACACGTTCCGCGCATACCGCACAACCTTGCAGTTCATAGCCTGACCGCGGACAGTACAAGATACCTCACAACGGAGGACGAAAGCAAAGGCACATTCTCGTTAACTTTATAAGTGCATCCAACAGTGTAACAGACTATTGTCCCTGAAGATGACCCAGCAGGGTCGAAATATGTAGGAGATTTTTACGAATAAAGATTGTATGTATTTTGGTGCATTAGTTGGGTGAATATGATTTTATAAATCTCACATTATTTCTAGATAGACATAATATAAGAATTCTAATGAGTATAGGTCCGTCTCACAGTCAACAAATTGCCACCACCTCACACTTCATCTTAGGACAAGACAACGAAATAAGAAAACAGGAATCGCGTAAATATCAACGCGACCTAAGAAATTGAAACTACTAAAATACAGCAAACAACCTGGAAGGAAAATAACCTGAATACCAAGTCCTACGACTAAAGAAGAAAAAACGGCAGAACTTCAAAACAACTAAAAAACAAAAACAACAATATTCAACCACACACCATACCATCAAATAGCCACAGCATATCGGCAATCTGCAACGACCTATCCACCTCCAACAAAGAACTACAAGATACCATAATAACAACCAATTACCGCAAAAAACTAAAGTAAAAATGATGGAGAATCAGACAACGTAAACAATCCTCATCCACAGAGAATAACAGGACATCAAAGAAGCAGGAGCACCAATCTATAACCACTACATCTCCATAGACGAGAAGAACCAAGAACAAGAACTCCACAACATCAACAAAGCAGAATACCATCATATTTCGACGCGTGAGTAAAGTATCGGAAAAATACAAACATCACAACACTCTTGGAAAATACACGAAAATCCCAACACTTAATATTAACTAAACACAATATTTGCCAATGGAAAAATTTTAACATCCATTGTAAAGTGAAGGCCTTCTCTGATAAACAATTAGCTTGCATGTATGTTTTTTAACAATCATTGTTAATTTGAATAATTTGTGTTACTTGAAATAAGGCAAAGCCTGATGATGGCACCTTAGTGCCGAAACCCGTCGCATGTAAGTTTTTAAAATCGCAACTTTTAATTCTTAATAAAGAACTTGTTGGCTGTGAGACGGACCT
Organism: Coptotermes formosanus; assembly: GCA_013340265.1. Classification (NCBI taxonomy): domain Eukaryota; kingdom Metazoa; phylum Arthropoda; class Insecta; order Blattodea; family Rhinotermitidae; genus Coptotermes; species Coptotermes formosanus. The sequence goes on along the minus strand of BLKM01006251.1, from coordinate 3,512,498 downwards.
ATACTCATTAGATATCATACAAGCCAACGGGGATGACAAATATCAAAATAATATAAGAATTACTTACAAATAAAGAGTTGTGTTTGAAGATATAATAGTACCATTTCTTCATTCTTCCGTTGGGGACATATGCATACTAGTAGGTTTGTTAGTACGTTTGTCAATATTTTTAAATGGTTGTTATTATTAATTACACAATTATCATTAACATCACCAAAATTTAGAATTCTTGAGGGACGATGAAAGCTGTTATCAGATATGCCATATGTAACGAAAAACAAAACAACGAATTTCTAAGGTCAAATCCAGAGGCCTGGCGTTTCCCGCCTGTAATATATACAACTACACTTGCGAAGAAAATGTGTCGATATTCCAATGAGATTTAGATGTGCAGTCTGAGTGACAAATAGCAAATCGTTGTGAGCCGATGATGCCGTCAATCTATCGCCTGCCTCTCGACACACACACATAAGTTCGGCCAGGATATCAACACAGCAATTTCCTACTACAGAGTGTTATGGCACTCGGATACAGAAAATGTGTGCCGCCCCCTGCAGAGTGTCTGCCAAAGCAGCTTCCACAGCGCATGTTCCAGCAAATCTGCATGATTTCTCAAAAGTAAGTAGTGGGTCTTTTTCTTACAACTGGAAGAAAATCTGTAGTTCAGAAATACGTAGTCACTTATAAATAAAGAAAAATATAATAATTATTCACAAAACAATGAAATTTTACTAGGAGGATTCAGCATTAAGCTAGTCAATATAAGCTTGTCCCAGTCATTATCCAGGAATCATATTTCAACTCGGCGCCTTCTCTACCACTCGATTATCAGTTTTACTTTGTTACCATTCACAACCCCGACACTAATCTTATATAAGTCTCTCGTCTGTCACTTTCGTGATAGTTTTAGTTAGTTCCAGGTTTTCACGACAGACTAATTTCTAACCCCGTCCGACGTTTACAATGTTAATGTTAGTTGGCTCCAAATCACGAAAAGAGACTAAATTCTAAGTCGGTCGTATGTAAGGTTGTTAGTTCGTTGGTTCCACATCATCAATTGTGATTAAATTCTAAGTCCTTCTTACATCACCTTCTCAGTCTCAGTTGATTCTAATCAAGCAAGATTAGACTCTAAATCAATCGGTACTCTATAATCTTAGTTTCAGTTTGTTACAGCCCATCACGACAGATTAAATTCTAACATGGTCCGCCTTGTATGATATTAATGTTAAGATCAGTTGCTTCCAGATTATCACGGAAGATTAAATTCTAACTCAGTCCGTCTTCTATCATCTTAACAAGAATTATTCGACACGCATAGTTCTGCATTGACACACGGATCTTTTCTCAGACTGTTAGGTTACCGTATATAAGAGCAAAAATAGACTTGGATTTAAGGTCAGATAATGCAGGAATTATAACAAATTATACAGGACAGGCACTTAATTCGATCGACAAGTATCACTGCAGATGTTATCGTAACAATACTCATAAAATTCTGAAAGTTCCAAGGACGAAAATTACAAACCGCCAGGCGCAGTTTCTCTTGCTGCTTTCACTACCCGTACTTTGTACGCAAAAAGTGCAATTGGCATCTTATGGGCAGTTCGGGAAAGGAGTGGGAAGTTTTCCAAAATGTCTTATTCTCACTGACAGAAAACATTATCCTAAAATTCCAGAAATGTTTAAGTATATAGGAAGATGAAATTAGAAGCCTGAAAAAACATCAGTGATTATAGCCAGTCCCTAACGCCACGTTTGCATGACGGCTGCTTCGAAGCAGGAGTAATTAGCACTGCACTCGGCCCTCCGGCATTAATGTCAAAGTGGCAGACTCCCAGGGTGATAGAAATGAACCTTAATGTCACAGGCTTCTTCTCTGTTCCTTTCTGTATTCGACTGTTTATTACTTCCGGAATGACAGGTTCTATATTCTAGGAAAAATCTAGTTATCTAATTGTACCTACATCCTCTATCGCAGTAAACATTCGACGAAATATTTGTATCACCTGTTTTATTCTAGAGACTGTTTTCCACCAGTGAAACTAATTCAGTAGAGCAAAAAAATATATATATATTTTCCACAGTATCCCAAAATATCAGCACGTTTCGTAAGAAGTGATCACTGCAGTTACATACGTACGTTTCGTAACACTCTCTAATACGTTATAATAGATTGCAGTACATAGCATAGACTAACAGTATTTTTCGCTTTATCGCAAAACATGTTAGGAAAGTACAAGTACTGTAAATCACAACTCAACTTTGACAATAATTTAATATCAAATCATACTACATGTTTCGGCCTTACATGCCCTCCTCAGGTACTTGTGTTTAATAGCAACATCAAGAAAATTATGTAATACAAAATTTGTTCAATATTTTTATGAATGTAAGTACGTAATGAGAGCCACGCAGTGCAATCTGACATTAAATAACTGTCAAAGTTGAGTTACGATTGATAGTTCTTTTATTTTCCTTTTATACAGGCCTGTAGTGTCACAACGGGATGTGCAAACAAAAATTCCTTTGAAAACTGCTGCTGTATCACAAATGGACAGCTGCTATCAATGCAATGGTGTCTGGACTAGAGTTCGGTTCCCATTTTGAAAAGAACAGCAGAAATATTTGCCGCAAACAGAAACCTAAGGCACTGCAGGAACGTGAATACCCCAGACAGCTGCCTGACACCTGTTCACAGGAAAAAGAGAAATGGCTCCGTCAGTCCTGGTGAAGACTGGATACTTCAGTTCTGAGTTGCAGTCTTAGACATGGCAAGTACCGAGTCAAAGCACACAAAGAACCTGAAGAACTGTTCGTAATTGCCAAATAAACCTTTTTTTCTCCCCTTTAAATTTTCATTCGTCTATTAACTACGTAGCCTTTTTACTCTGTTTCGGTAGAGACAACTTCAGAACTCTAACCACACACTTCACCCAAAGAAATCAACTTCCCGTATTACATATTATTTGCACGAATTTTATAAAATAACGCATCATGGGAGATACCTCTCCAAGTATTACGAATTTAAACTATAGATTTTAAGTTTGCTGTTTTATCTACACTATAATTATTAGGATAATTAACCTGAGTTGATAAAATTTAACTATCAAATACACAAAGTTAACTTCGAGTGGAATTACTTTTCAATAAAACACGCAAAACTCAGAAATCGGGCACTACACGGAATATATATATTTTCTATAAGTTAGGAGTATATTTAACAGTTTTCTGTACTGTGTAGCCTATACATAATTAAGTACATCCAAAATGTATTCATTAGTATGTCGCTCCAATATATTAGCTCATTTTGGCGCTTATTTACACCGAAACAGTGCAGGATAAAAGTAGGAAACGTGAATAATTCAATTAATTTCATATTAGTAATAATTTCCAAACTACACAAAAATATACCCTAAGTATTCAACACTTGCAATATTTGCGTCAGAAAAATTTAAAGGACAGGAAAATTACGTACATTATATACATGGCAGTTCGGAGGTCCTCTGCCGGATTTTTCAAAGTACTTTCACACTCCACCAAGTTTGCTTGGACCGACGTTATGTCTGTCCGGCTGGCCATATATCTGTATGTTTAATCGATGAATTACGGCAAAAGTATATTATTAGGGTTGTATCCTAAAAGCTATGTGACAACATTTCACTTTTGTTCTTATCGGCCTAATAAAATGAATATATTAATTTACTATTCAAAGACAAGTTACACGACTTTTGTCAGAAAAACCACTCATCATAAAAGACGTATGTACACAGCTTTACATAAATCGTATGCAGGGTGCGTCACATTTCCTGCAGTCTCTTTTTTCGACTTGAGAAGGAGATTATGGGCCAACAATGTAGCAAAATATAAAAGAAACGTTTTGGACAATTGTATACCCTAAGCTCCAGAATACCACAAGTCGAAATAATTTCCTACGGATTTTATTTTGAGTTCTGTAGAGTTTAAAGTTCTAATGTGTCCTTCTCTCTGGAGAACGAGTCAAGTTTCACAATGAAAGCTCAAGTTTATAACATGAGGGTCGTGTGACGTTTCAATTAGCACATTATTTCCGCCAGAGTTCAGCAGTATTGGAACTGTTAAAATTAGAATCCAGAATCACGTACTGGCCGCACTTTTGGGATCGGCTTGTTCCAATAACAACGGAACGCAAGCAATATGACGCAGGTCAATACTGCAGCCATAAAATATAACTCTTCTGCAAAAATACCAGCCGTGGTAGTATTTGAACCACAGAAAATGCAGTGTTACGCTATGGGCGTCTGTACGTGCTAGAGGGTTGAATTATGCAGTAGCCGAAATAATCGCATTATATTATGCTCCTGAGATTGACAATCCATGACAGTTCCTTAAATATCGTACCGAAATTTGAGTCAAACTTTCTTTGGTAAATTTAGGTTGATATTCTGCTTTCTAACGGGATTTTGCAGAAAAATGTAGCTCAGTTCGGTAGGGGGCGGTCTATACCATATTGACCACCTCCATGGATCAGGAAAATTCTTGAGAAGCTAAAATGTCTCTCAATCACTCGACAAATTCTCCTCCATTGATGGAGGACTCATACTCGTATTGATAAGAGACCGGACACAATTACATACATATTATCGTGTTATTAAAAGACCGGACACAATTACATACATATTATCATGTTGTTAAGAGACCGGACACAATTACATACATATTATCGTGTTGTTAAAAGACCGGACACAATTACATACATATTATCGTGTTGTTAAGAGACCGGACACAATTACATGCATATTATCGTGTTGTTAAGAGACCGGACACAATTACATACATATTATCGTGTTGTTAAGAGACCGGACACAATTACATACATATTATCGTGTTGTTACGAGACTGGACACAATTACATACATATCGTGTTGTTACGAGACTGGACACAATTACATGCATATCGTGTTGTTACGAGACTGGACACAATTACATACATATCGTGTTGTTACGAGACTGGACACAATTACATGCATATCGTGTTGTTACGAGACTGGACACAATTACATACATATTATCGTGTTGAGAATGAGAACGGAAACCATTGCACACGTATCACCTTCTTGATAACACCGCGGAAATAATTACATACATATGGTTTCTTACGTCAGCAGAATTCATTTGTTTATTCTTCGTTTATTTAACAATTTTAAATTACTCAGAAAAATACAGATGGATGCAGACAATGAATAAACTAGAAAATGTGTGGAAACAAACGGCTGCAACTAAAGTAAAGATCCGATTTACTATCCTGGCATTTGTCTGTAGGGGCTGAGGGAAGGTACACAACGAGTCAGGGTAACGTTTTCTGGGCTCATATTTTGAACCCGAGACCTTTCGAATATAAATGGTGGGCGCTTATTAGTCTACCGTTAAGTTCGCTCTATCAGGCAGTATAATAACCTCGGTATTCATAACTCTGTGTATATGAGTTAGTAGAAGCCCACGAACAACAGAAATTAGTACAACAAAATCTTTAATTTATTTTATATACAAGAAATTAAAATTCTAAGAATAACACAAGTAAACAAGAAGCCTTGCCATCTTGTAATGCGCAGTACTTCATTAACAGTGCGTAAATTTGTTCTGAAGAGGGACGTTTATATCAATAATTAGTCAACATAAACATGAAACTTTAAGAAGTCAAACATCTTACATTTCACGAACTTATGAAAAGTATACCCGCACTCTAGATACCATTTGGGCACTTCCGTTTTCTAAAGAGACAGCACTTCATCTCTGTGAGCGTTTTAAATTTTAGATACACTTGTACGACTACAGACGCCGGCCAAATTAGTAGCAGTCGTGGTGAAGATTTGCACAACTTTACAGTTAATATTATTAGGACTATGTTTGTGGCTCAATTATATATTTATAAATTTATTCTACAGTATTTGCGACTTTCCTTGTATGTATCTCACATTCCTCTGCCTACAGGCACTGTTCTACCCTCCACGCGGCCGACTGTGTCAACATATTGGAGGCTACTATCTCATACACGACAAGCAAGGAAATAGGGCTTACACAGACAATGAACAAATGCCTAGACACAGTTTCTAAAAACTCTCTATCCTTCGTTTGAGTCCTTAAAAACTATCACCAGTACTAGTATAAACATCAAAGCAACTTAATCTAAAGAAAAAATTCGGAATCAAATTGACACTAGCTCGGAAGAATTTTCCAACGTGACGAAGACTTGCCTTATGTACTTGTGCAGGTACTTAATAGAACTACTGTCTTAATGAACCTTGCATAGGAAAATACATTCGTATAAATATCCCTAATAGAGACACATTCACATTAACATTCTTTAATGTTTTATTTGAAAGTCTGCTCCTGAAACTTACATACAATATGAGATATGTTTACAACAGAATATTGAGATTAAGCTTCAAAGATACTCCATCAGCTGAAGAGTTTCAAGACACTCTAACAACTGAAGAGTCAAATCGACGTCAAATTGTGTGCAGCAGTCATTAATTATAAGCTCCCATTGGGCCGATGGTAGTCGCAGCCTGTTTGTCAGTACTGTTACACCATCCGCCAATAGCAGGGCTTGAAAATGTAGTCACGAGTGACGGTGTTCACATTCTCTCAATAAAATGGCAATTTATTAAACTTTACTTCCCAGTACAAAATATACGGAAGGAATTCCAATTGTAAAAATTTCAGTTTTTTAATAACTGCACTTTCTTTTGTCTCAATACATATATTTCTTCTTCTTCTTCTTCCTCTTCTTCTTCTTCTTCTTCCTCTTCTTCTTCTTGTTCTTCTTCTTCTTCTTCTTCTTCTTCTTCTTCTTCTTCTTCTTCTTCCTGCGTTACAGTCCTTGGTGGACCTTAGCCTCTTTCAAAATTGTCCCGAACTGCTCTCGATCCAGCGTATTGCGCCTCCAATTCTTTACGCCCATCTTCCCTAGATCTGCTTCAAATGACTCAAGTCACAATACATATAACTTATTTAATATTTATATTTAATATCTGCAACGCGGTAACAAAATTCGTGCTCAGCTTCTTCGTCTTTCACTTTAAATTTTCTGCTAACGCTTGAAAAATGTAATGCCGCTTTAATTATCAGTGGTGTTGCTTTATGTAAATGGGCATATCCTAATACCGCTTAGGCACGAAAGTAACAATTAGACACAAAAGGTTTTAATCTACATCATTTTTCCGTAAAGCTCCGTGCCTCCGCTTCAATTTTAACCAGCAGGATAAATACACTTTTCCTAGCCCCCTCTACATACGGAGAAAAACCTTAACCGAGAATCGAAAGTTGTTAATAATAAATTTTACAGAACGTAACCACAAAGAACACGTGTCTCAAAAATTTCACCACTTGAAGATTTAAGTCTATTGAAGTGTCATGCCCTGATGATTGATACCAGCCGAAACGGCATGACACCCCAAAAGCTATGAATCAACACCGTTGTGTGGACCTCAAATTTCTCACTTTTCCATTTATTCTACCGAAGTTATTTTCCTTGTCCGTCTACACAGAGTCCCGCAATGTTCATTAATTTATACTCAGCTTACTGAAATTGTGTTGCTTAACAACGTTGTGATTTTAATACAATATTATACAGTGTCCGTGTATTAGGTTTAATATTCATTAAGAACAAACAGAAAACACGTATTTTATATCACACACCTGTAACATCAAATACCTGTATTCAGCTGGTTTTTGATAAATAGTTTAACACATTTTTCAAATCGCTGTACAGAAAACTGCCCAACAGTTCGTTCATAAACTTAGTTCTGAAAACAAGCCATGCCGCGCAGTCGAAAAAACACTTTAATATCTCTGTGGTTGAAGCCTCACCCAGAACGTTAATTACGTGTATTCAGGGTTGCAGCTGCTGCAGACATTTACTTGAAGCAAAGGATGGATTTAAGCTTCCTTTCTTTTACGAAGCAGAAACACCTGACAAACGTGCTTCTGCCCATAGGATATGCGCTGAATTCACACAGTCCTATTCAGTTTCTAATGATGCAGCCCACACAAATGCTGTATCAAAATGTATGGGTATGTTATGTTGTCTCCTGTTATGAACTGTTACGTCCTGCAAGAGAGGACAAGGTTGGTTTAAGACAAATTTACCTTTCAGAATTGCATATTTACATAATGATATTTCACGTCCAAATTTCTCTTCAAGGGGCTCTTTTTTTTTTTCCTAGCTCTGCACACACTTAATTTTAAGGATTAGAGAATACTGAATAGCATAAAGTACACGTACGGAGCGCCATCTGATATCCATTTTGTCTGTAAGGCAACTGCGTGTTAAAACGTAATATCTTTCGAAATATTTACATGATTTCTACAGAGAGGGTATATATTGCAGCGAAAGAGATGATTATGGTACAGTTCACAGCAGAATTTAGTGCATTACACTAAGCTTTAAACCAGAGACACGACGAAAGATTCTCGAGTATTACATTATTTATCGACGCTGTTTCCACAGCAGTATTTCTATAGAACTCAGTAAGATGGAAATATAATAACTAATTGTAATCACAGAAGATTTAGATTGTGGCCAGCGTGGCTTATTTCAAAGAAATATTCAGACAGAATGTGGTAAATCTCGGGATAATAACTGTCATAAAACTGCACATAATTTACACTGTACTGTTATCGATTATGTTTAAATACAGGTCCTCAAACAAAACGTTCATCACGTGTCCCCTACTTCCTACCACCTTGGGAATGACTACCATACGTGCCTGCCCAGCAGTTAAACAACAGCGCAAAGGTCTCGTTATGCGTTACATTACACGAGTCTGCCCAGCAATTCTATAGCGGTGGGCACAAACTACTCTATGCAATAGCTAAAACTTGTATGTTCCCAAAGTCCAGACAAAGAGACAGTGAGAGCGAGAGAGAGCGACAGAAAAGCAAGCAGAATGAAAATTGGGAGGTCGAGGATATTTTATTTTATATTATTTGATAACACCGCGTCAGTTTAAAAGGTTAATAAGGCTTTCCCAATAATTATGAAGAGTGTAATAAAATGTCACCGTAATTGGGTGTTCAGCGTCAAAAATATCATTACAGAAATTATTCAGTTTTTAAGCGGGGATCTGTATTAACAGTAAAACAATATCGAGGAGTTTGCGTGGAAACATTGCGAAAACTTATTTAAAGACTCTTTACATTACAAACCGCAAAATTCTACACCGATATTTTTTTTTAAATCGCTGGTAAATATTTATTACAGTGTCCTGTCTGACTTTTCAAAAGAAACTCTATTTGAAACACACAAACATTTCTATGTCAGTTGACACTTGATACGTAGCGTTAGCAAAAGTCCAATAGGCCTAATTAAACATACAGTGGGCCTATATTATTAACACAAGTATTTACACTTTCCTGAGACAGTAAGATTATACTAGCACGGCTGCCTCAACGGAGAAGAGAAACTTAGGATCGTAAAAGGATTTCTAGGACTTCCGAGAATTAATTATAATTTCATATCCTTATTTGTTACTACAAGCCCCACTCTCCCCTCTCGCTTCAAGCATTAGTTGCGTCTCCTGTCGTGATATTCCGTAATGAAATTTATTTCGGATAAAACAGCACGCACGAGGACATATTTTATTTTGCATGCAATACAATGAAAGCAGAATGAACATGCATTCTGCATAAGGATAAAAATAAACAAAGGCTCTCTTAAAAGACAGAGAAACTATGACATAAATTAATAATTTTTTTGTACTGTATATGATTCCACCTGCATTGACAGTCTCGAACAATGTAGTCATAATTACGTATAAAAGTTGAAGACTTGTTACTCTGCAGTTATGCTTCAAAGCGATCAGAATTTGTAGCAATAAAGAGTAGGAGTTAAATATAGGAGTATTAAACGGCTGTACAATTGTGGTCCAATCAGTACTGCAGCATCCACCATTCCCGAAAAAGTCATAGCCAATATTCAAGTAACAGCACTCTTTAATGCATATTCTAATTCTATCGAACTGGGTATCTTACTACAAATGTAGCTGTCTTTATACAACAATTTAAGCTCAAGTGCATAGTTCAGTGCAAATACCGTCTTGAAGTTTTCCCAAAGGGCAGTAATGTGTAAGACTGGATCGTACTAAAATTAAATAGAGTGTCATAAAGTACGCCATCGAAAACCACAAAACTATCCCTTTGAAATTTCAAGTGCATTTATAGGATTAAAGAAATTAACTAATTCCATGGAGCAGAGCCCTTCTTGAGAAGCTAATAGTTTCGCAGCTAGTCAAGAAATTCCGCACACTTGATGTGTTGTTGAGATCTCAAATACACGAAAGAGACACATTTGACTGTGTTGTATGTGATACTCTCTCTTTAAGTATTTTACATTGCCTGATGATGGCTTGTGTAAAAAAGCCGAAACATGCTGCAATATAAGATGTAGCTTATATTAAATTCTTACAAACATAGTTGTGATTGGCTCTCTGATTTCTTTATTGTCATTTATATATCATAAGAGGACATTCCAAGTGATGACTTAATTATTCCTGTTAAAATATTTTCAAACTGCAACTATCGATAGCCCCGTAATCGTCGAGAATCGGACAAAAGTTATTGCCACAATTCTGACTGAGAATAACATCAGGAATGACGAACTGTTTGCATGACGTTACCGGACATTTTTTACGCATACAGTACAAAATACAACGCCACAAACCGAATTAGACGTCGCTAGATAAAAAAGCTGGAAACGACGTCATTACATTTTTCCGCCCTCTTCGTAATGACAAAATATCGGTTAATAACTGTGTTACATAAACATATAGCACTATTATTGAAAATATGAAGAAGCTATTTATTCACTCCCTGTATGATATTCGTGCAGATGTGACCGGTTCTCATAAAGAGGTTCAGTGTATGACTACACCAAACCGACATAACCACGAATTTTATGTAAGAAATGTTCAAGAACTCAGTTTCTACTTCACAGGAAGTACACCACCTCCATGACAACGACCAACTAAACCAGTTAAAGGTAAAAGGTCACCCTGTAACACGCCACAAAGGCACCAAGTGGAGGTAGATTTATCGTTCTACCCACGCACAACCTCGGCGCTAGAAGGGGATGGGTGGTCGACATCACGCACCGGCCGCTTTACCCCCGAGAAAAAAACCCGGTTCCAATTGTGCAGGAGGCTAGGTCGGTCTAGAGGTCGAATACGCGTAAGGAAAACTCGTTGCCATCGGGATTCGAAACCCGGACGTGCAGGCTGTAGCGAGTCGCTATACCAACTACTGTCCCCCACCTAATGCTGTTTGGGGGAAATAATTTATGTGCAATATGAGGTTAATAAGGAGCACATATATGTAATGCTAATAGCGATCTTTTCCTGTTAAACAGCTGGTACATCGATAAGTACGCTGTAAAGGGTTAATTCATGCAATTTATGCTCGTAAATTAGCCCGGAAAACTAAAGTTATTGTGAACAAAGTTATGTGAGAGATCAATTCCTTTATGTTACGTCAGACATTTGTGAACATTCAGGTTTCCAGTGGCGTTTGTTGTAAAATTCTTGTTGGTTGAAATCCGAATTATTTGTCACAGAAACAAGTTTGAACTAATGTGTCCAAATCTTAATAAAATCTAGGCAGGCAGCAGTGCAAAGAAAGGTTATGTTTATTCACCTTTAAAAGCCTAGCGGTAACTTTACGTACCACCAGGTTTAACATTAGAAAATTCTACGTGGTGCCCACATTGCGTTTATGTGTTTTGCTCGGATCTCAGAACAAACAGCAACTTTTGCTTTATAAAACATTAAGAGACTGGTTTTTATAACCGAAGTGCAGAGTGTTTACAGCGCGGTACGCACTGAGTCCTTATATGAAACAGATATGCTTCGCCTTTAAAGGGTTAATAACGGTAAATAAGACACTAATTTCAGCCTATACAGTATAAAAGTATTCGCGGATTTTATATAATGTAATTCAAATGAAACCTAATCTACCTCAGCGATATCCGAAACAATTCAGCCGAATTTGCACTTGTGATTATTACACGCGGACGAAGAAGGAAAGCAGTACGGTATGTGGGTTTGGGAAAAGTGATTAAAACCCTGCGGTTCTGTTTTAATCAAACCTACACAATCTTCAAAAAGCCCTAAGCCCTAGGAGGAAGAATATGTGTCAATTTTCAATAAATTTTAAGAAAGGGAAACAAGAAAACAAAGGGTACACCAGCGTTTGTTCAGACAGACCGATGTATCAGAATTCAGAAGCTGCTCTACTCTTATGTAAGGCAATATACTTATTACATACATAACACTACGTATTCCGTCCGACAAAGCCCCTATTTTTATTATTCGAAACGAAATTTCGGAGATTTTAAATTGTTTCATTTTGACTTTAACTGTCGCAGCTGCCCTTCCACTAGATACGCTTCGGCGGCTAATGCCATCAGCAGCGATATTTATGTATTAAATTGTAGGTCAGTTGAGATTAATGATCTGTTACCAGATTTCAGGATATAGGGATTTCCCCAGTATATTGCTTTTCCTGCAATATTGTTTTGTTTGACTGTTTAGTATTTTCTTTTCTGTATTTGTACTGTTCTGTGTTGTATTTGTGCTGGCTTTATAATTGACACTTATGCTGTTAAGCCTGCACGTTAATAAATACCCATTGAATTGAATTGAATTATCATAATCATCATCATCATCATCATCATCATCATCATCTCAAACACTGCATCTTTCGAGCAAGCCGATCATAATCAGATGTTTATTTTATACAAGAACTTGAAATTCAAAGTGAAATGTAATTTTTTAATTATATTTTTTTGTTTTGAAATGTAAGGTTTTGTGTACATAAACACCTCAGGATGATCTGGTTTATGGAAACATGTAGTTTTCGAAAAAATAATTACAATAAATGTGTCAGACGGAATACGTAGTGTTATTTACGCAATTCTACATACACAAAGGGACGGATAGCGTCAAACTGAGTGTACTTATGACTGGTTATTTTGTTTTTAGGGTTTATATATTTCGGATAAACAGAAAATAACGCCACAAATGTATAAACTTAGATCGTTTGTAAACCACGTGTCCATAGGTTTTATCACTTTTATTATAAAACAAATCACAAAAAAAAACACAACAACAAGGAACTCAAACATATCTTCTTGAAAGTCAGAGCAGACTTATATTTACATAGTCTGGCATGCCTCGCATCCCCGCACATACTCAACGATCTTTTCCAAACGGCCATATTGGTTGCAATGTATGTTTCACAACCCGTACAGACAGACAAGAAGTTTGGTACTCAGGATACACAGTGGGTCAAATTGACGTAATATTCTTAATAACGAAAACGCCTGCTTCTACGTGTATCGTTTTACTGTCAGTTACGGAAATAAACAAAGTACTGATGATGATAACCAAACGAATGGAGATGAACTGGGAGGAAAATATACTGTGCAGGTAGACGTGAGAAACTGGCACAAAATTTTTCATGAAAAACTTCAAAGAAAGAAGCCCCTCCTAAGGTCTAAGCGTAGACGTAAGTGCAAAGTTAAAATGAGTACTGAAGTGATTCACTGAATGCATGTGGTTCATTATAGAACCGAACAGTGCGCTATGAATCAATAAAAATTTAAGCGCTTCAAAAATATTGTGAGAAATCCTGTGGGACATAAGGAAGATTAAACTGTTTTTCCTTCCCTATCCGTGCAGCTATCAAACACCATACATAAAATCGACCATCAAACTACACAAGAGTTACATAAAACTGCTTTAAATCTCCAAAGTAGGTCTACACAGCTCTATAAAATTTGCACATTTGTAAAATACAAATACCAATAAGATTTTGTGTCAAATTACTTCATGTACTGACGTAAGTAATCAAAAAATGAGTAATGTATTTTTTCTGCCTGATGATGTTTAGACGACGAACCGAAACGCATTGGAAAATTAGAGCAGTTGTTGTTCCAAGCAACTCTAATGTAATTTTGTGGTCGACTATACGAATGGTGCTGCAGTATATTCAGATATATTCAACGCATTTCCCTCACGACTACTGACGAGAAAAAGACATTTGCTGTCAAAATATCGGGATTCCTGCCAATGATTTAGCGGAAAATACTCACATATGGGTAATTACCAAATCAAATCTTATCAGCAAATATTTCTTAGAAAACTAGCCACGTTTCCGTACCTTTATTCCTAACAAACAATTTTTATTGTCATCACAGCCGCAAATTCAAAGTAGGTCGTCCCAAGCGCAATTAAGCGCCGAGCCATGAAGCCGCACACAAGAAGAGTGCAGCCTACAGCGTCTCCACGCATTTATAACCCCGGCAGTATAGCATCGCCATGCATTTGTAACCCCGGCACCGTCATATCTCTATGCATTTTTACACCCAGCATTACAGCATCTCCAGGCGTTTATAAAGCCGGCACTATTGTATCCCCGCACACATAAACTTGGCACTAGAGTACGTTCGTGAATTAATTACCCAAGCGATCTAGTATATCCATGCATTTCTAACACCGGGAGCATAGTATCACCGTGCACTTATAACCCAGCGATATAATATCTCCATGCATTTATAACCCCGGCATTGTAGTATCTCCATGCATTTAAACCCCGGTACTAGAGTAGCTCCGTCCAATTATAACCCGGAGATATAATACCTCCACGCAGTTATAACCCCGGCACTATAGTATCTCCGTGCATTTACGACCTCGGCACTATAATATCTCCATGCATTTTTAACCCTCCGTGCATTTAAAACCCCGGCGATATAGTATCTCCATGCATTTATAACCCCGGCACTAAACAATCCTGTGTCATGTAAGATAATTCTATGATTCCATCTACACTTCTCAAAAAGACGTTGCTTCGACCAGTGCATAAAATGGCAGAAAACTCACACGCGGTATTTGTATTAACTTGGGTTCCCTCTGGATAATTTCTTTTGCAGAAAGTGTTTGCTTTATGCGACTGTCGTGAGATTTTTATATTGAAATATATCTTTCCAGTCTTGCTTCACTATAGCAGTCAACAGCTGGCTGATTCTTCTCCCTCTTTTTCGTCTTCTGCTTGTCTTCGCGGATTACAAAACTTAATTCTCGTGCCTGCCGAAAATCCTATTTCCGGAGTCCCTTTCTCCTCCCTCGTATTCTCCGCCGCGCAGCTTTAAATTCGACGGTATTCTCGTCCACCTTTTGTGAATTGATCTTTCCAACTAATCCGATCTCTTCAAAGTATATTCTCGTCCCTAAGCACCTAACCTACTTCAGTACTTTTATAAATGTGTACATCCAGCTAAGCTTCTTTAAACACCTAATTTCTGACGTCTGTGTGCTTCTCTTATCTCTGTCAGACCATATTCATTGCTCAGCGTAATGGTTTAGCACTTACTGTGTCAATATGCTCTTTCCTATTTTCAGTCTATTTGGAGCATAATTTCAAAAGTCTGAGCTGCATTACGTACACCACAGTAATAATTACTGTCACAAATTTTATTTTATATATGATAAATTTTACGGCGCCAGAATCTGCATTATAAGACCTCAGCACCAACTTTTGCATAATACCATAACACACTAATACATCATAAAATTCTGTCAACTTGAAGGCAGAAAAAGACTCACTCGCGACTGATTCTTCCCTTTGTTCATTTTCCCACATACTCGGTACGCTAACAATTAAGACAAATTTATATTAATCTAAGATTATAAACTTAAATTACTTAAGCGTAATACTAACAACGCAAAATTTGCAAGTAACTAGTTTTTAAGCTCACTTGCATTTTAAAGATAATTTCGACCTACATAACTGGCGTACTAGGGGCCGGGATAGTGTAGTCGGTATAGCGACTCGCTAGGGGCTGGACGGTCCGGGGATCGAATCCTGGTGGTGGCGAGATTTTCCGCAGCCGTCCAGACCGGCCCAGGGACCCACCCAGCCTCCTGTACAATGGGTACCGGCTCTCTTTCCCAGGGGTAAAGCGGCCGGGGCGTGGGGCTATCCACCCCATCCCCTCCTCGTGCCGAGGCTCACGAACGGATAGAGCTATACCTCTACTCCCCCTTTTGGGCCCTCAGGGTCTGTTATATGGTGAACCTTTACCTTACCTATAAGTGGCGTACTAGAGCAGAAGTTTGACACGTGTAATTGTGTGCCCTATTAATGTCGAAACCTTCACTAATGGCGCACCGTTGTACTATTTTTCCTTAAAGATGGCCTTTTGAGACCAAAACATTTGAGAAATGGGCATATAGGCCTAAACTTATCACGGATTGTCATATAATTGTTACCGTGATTATATATTATTGAGTATTTCGAGACTTGCCATCTTCACAGCGTGTTGCTGAAGATTCAAGTCTCCCGAGAAGTGAAGTCGTGTCGTTGGGTGAGCAGATACCTATATTTTGCAGAAGCATAACGCCTTGGTCTTCGGTTCAGGCAGGCCAAGGAGACTAGACTCTTCTTGGCGTGCTTGACCCTGAAGACGGCAATCCTTCGACACTTCCGAAAAACTCGTCCCAAAACACAGTGTAGTACCTCAGCAGACTTGTACTCGTATATTATTCAGTATGACTATGTAATTCTTAGAGGCCGTAATCAACACCGTATTCCTCCCACTCTAAGTCTGAACTGCAGAAAAATATCCTTGACGGGGTATGCCCGGGAATCCTAGTTGGCACGTACATTCCAGTCCAAAATATAAAATCCACACTTTCAATAGTATTCACATTAACTTGCAGATTCTAAATTCAGAAAGTGTCAGTTGTGCTAAAAATTTTCAAAACGCACAAAAATGTCGAGAAGACATCGGGTAAACAATTATAAACATAAATATTCATTAATTGGAAATATAAACAGAGGCCTTTAAATGACACAAGATAAAGAATAGTCGGGTATCCGATAAACAGACCACACAACAACAAAATAAAAATTGGAGTAGCATACATATTTGACTTTGCTCATCACCGTGCTTCTGTGCCGAGGGCATAATTTTCGGAAGATGGCTTTGCTTCTGTCACTAGGTAAAATAAAAAACTATGAAACCTACTCTAGTAGGTTAATTGTATACAGTTAATCTCTAAAAAAAAAGACACGTTCACAGAAATAGCACACACTTGTCACAGATCTGTCAGACTTAACTCAAGAATATTCTTAGGAGAAATATCCCCACAGCACGGTTACGTGTACTATGAATATATGGGGGCTTATTGCAAGACACAGAATGTGTTTCTTTCTTCAGGTTCATCAGCGTTACTTACCAATTACCGTCAAGTTAACCATGGAATTTCTTGTTGGTGAGCCCTGGAAATCGACGCGGCACTTGTATGAACCTGCGTCCATATCGCGCACGTTCTCGACCGCAAGGTGAGTTCCTGCCGGCAGCTCGGTTTCCGTCACGCGGAAGAAGGCGCGACCCCCCAGGGCATGCTCGTCCGCCCAGTGCGTCGCCTGATCCAAGGAGCGACCCCGTGCGTCCAGACTGAAATCCAATAAGAACAATATTAACAGTCCAAACGTGAGGCTCGCAATGTGCTATGTGCTGCTGTGGAAGGAAAAACACACACTGTACCACCACGTATTGTCTGATTCCTTTACCTCCCGCCTCTCCAACTGGATTCACGTCAATTGCTGATTTATTCAAAATGTTAATCCGATATGTTTGTTTAATTTAATCGCAGCTGAGTTTCTGAGATCAAATATCTGCGTTTTGAATGAATGTAATATACATGGTGCACCCAGGATATTTTCTTTAATTTTGGATTCTCTGAACAGTCAAAAAGTATTGCCCTCAGCCCTTGTATAAGATCTATAACACTACATTCAGGTGTGTATAAGAGTATCATCAAGCAATCTCAACGGCATCAAACCAGGAGAAATGTAAATGTTCTTGTACAAATGTTCTTGTACAAATGTTCTTGTACAAATGTTCTTGTACAAATTATGCGGTAGACGAAGTGGTTTAAAATCAGGTGGATGAGACACACATCACAACGACAGGGGTGCCATAATCATTACAAGTTTCATGTAAGCTAGGCCGTCTTTCGGAAATATCCCCACATCCGACAGCAATATTGAACTCTTCCTTCAAATTACCATGCAGCAGCCCTTCTCCAATTCCATAAATTGCATAAATCAGCGGTATCAAACCCGCGGCCCGCCAGGCTCTGTTATGCGGCTCGCGGCCACCTTTGTAAATGTTATATATATATATATATATATATATATATATATATAAAAGCAAATATTACACAATATTCTATAATCCCATATACAGTATCAATTAAACGCACGGTCATGAATACCATAAGACATTACACAACACGTTTGGCGGTTAGGTATAACACATATTGTGAATCTGAACCAGGAAACAACCACAGTTCTGGTCTTTGGCCAAAAAAGTTGAAGGCCCCAGGCGTAAATCGTCCTGTGGAAGAAGTAAGTAATTTACACTTAAAAAGCTTTACTGCGGTTTCAGATCATCCACCGTATTAAAAAAGGAGGAAAAGACAGTTTTGTTTGTGAGCATGCGCTGTGTAACAAAGCGTATGATCATCAATGCGACAGCATAGACTCTACATTATTCCACGCCGCTATTTTATACACAGAGTAACTGACATTTTTCATTATTGTGTGGTTAGTGTTGCAGGTGCGCTGTAATTTATTCAACCCGAATAATGTGTGCTATATATGTATACAAAAAACAAAAGAAATTTGTTCATAATTTTTTACAAAAGTGGCTGAAAATGGATCAAGTTGAGGTCTTCTAGGATGAGACGCTATGTTACTGGGGGAAGAGTTCCCCGTGTTTCGAACACAACATTATCATTCTAGACGACACGAACTACTTGCCCGAAGAGAGTCAGTGTCTAATCGCAGAAGAACTCTTTCGTCAGCCGAATGACTGTGTGAACACCATAATTCGAGACAGCGGATTAGTCACACGAAACGCCTTAGTTGGTCACAGAGTGACTGGATGGGGGTGAAAAAATTTATTTTTGACGTCTGTCTGTACTTTTTTCAGTTACATTTAGCTTATCACCAAAACTCAAATTCAGGTACTTTAAGAAAATATTGGTATTATTTGGAAATTATTTGTTTATATACAATTATTTAGGCGTTCTTTACAAAGTAGGAAGAGAAAGCCTTATATGGAGAACAGGTCCGTCCGACTGTTTGTGACCCAGCAGCAGTGACTAATTTTTGTTGGATTTTCATGTAAGTCGGTATAAATTTATTTACAAAAAGATATCACGCGCGAGTGCTAGTTCTGTGAAAATCGGCTTATTGATAGCCGTGCTTCTATAAAGAACGTAAATGACTCTTTACCAATTACTTCCATATTACTTGACCGATTTGCTCCGAATTTTCAAGAATATTTCTACGCAACGCCGGCATGCGTTTGTGAGTTTTGTGAAAATCAGCGCAGTGAAAGCCACACTTCTCTCAGAAACGTAAACAACTTCCTATCTGTATTTTACACACTTGTAATCCGAGTCTGGGAGAGTTCGGAATAAGAGATCTGCAAACAATGTTAGCTTTGTGTTAGAGTTTTGTATTCCACAAAGCTCGTTGATAATTTACGAAGTTTTCGTATACTATCAGATAAAAAGAATTTTGATAAGAAAACGTCTATAGAGTGCAACGCTGGGTTTCGTATGTCATGTCTTGTATCAGTTCTGCTTTGCCTATTACGGGAAAACAATTCTGTTTGCGCTCATGTTGCGTGATTAAAAGAATAAATGAGAGAAAAACGAAGGAGAAATAACGAAAAGAGAAAAGAAGCAAAACTAAAACTTGAGGGAATTACAAACTCTTAATTTTATGCTCTGATTAGAAGCAAAAGCGAGATCAATATAAGCAGTCGATTTACAGGACGCCTCTACTGCACGGCACCTGTAGAAAACTTGTCCCTTTTGTAATATATTAAGATGACGGTATTTCAGATTATATAACGTCGAGAGAAAATACGTTATTTCAGCGTAGAAAGGTAAGTGCAAAATTTGTCTTTGCTTATGTTCTGTAAATCCACGGGATGGATATTAAAAATAAGGTAATTTCTCAAGTGTTACATCAAATTTAACGAAGAAAACATTACAGGTACTTCACTGCAATTATTATGATTTTTTTTTTATTTTCTCCATCATTTACGCATAGCTGAAAGCATTATCTGGATATGCGAAGTGTACAGGAGCTCAGTACTATACAAATTATGATCAGCATTCTCAAACATACTATTATAAATCGTCATAAAATTTGAAACCTCACATACAATTTTGAGAGAAATTCATGCGCTAATTTTTTTAAAACATGCATACCCTGTTTCTTTCTCCTTCACATTCCTTCTCTTCTCTTTCAGGTTAGCACGCAGACAGACAGACAGACAGACAGACACACAGACAGACAGACAGACAGACAGACAGAGACAGACAGACAGACACACATACTTACACAAACACACCAAACTTCAGCCCTGCATTGCATTGGTTTGATATTTTTATTGCACTGCAGCCGCCATTCTAACGCCAGGTATGCGACGCTGGAGAATTATTTGGTCTCAAACTTGTTGCATGACACGAGAATTATACATAATGTGATTAGCTCGACGATATTGTGAAGTGAACAATTATACGAAGTTAATATAATTTTCTTTCCTTTGGAGAACAGCCAAAAAAAGATTTCATTTCTTGTAACATAGACAGGGAAAGGTGTAACTCGGAAAAATAAAAACTACTTCTGAGTGTCATAGAAAATAGACTACTCCAGCTTTCAACCACACGTCATGTTATCTGTTCACGTGAGTACGTACATATATATAATGAAAAGCACTAACAGGCGAAGGGTTTAAAAAACCCTTAAGATTAAACAGTGATACGTTTTGCAAGTTTTTGATGTTACAAAGGAAACTAATTTTTTTCACAAGACTGACATGAGTTATAAGGCATCTTAGACCTCCTACGTCATCAATAAAACACATTATCTACACGTGGTATATTTGCTATGTTCTCTTGTAACAAGTACAGTAACTGGTAACTTCAACAAAAACTGACCGTGTATCTGTAACATTACAGTCGGCATATGGACATAGAAAGATGCGTGTTTATAGTAAACAAACGTAGCAATATATTAGGCTTTACGTATTCGTATGTGTCCATCGCCCCACAGTGAAAGGTAGCTTACATTAACCCTTTGAATCCTACCTATTGCATGCAGTAAAACTAAATCCTAACAGCAGGATTTTCTTACGAAATAAACAATTGTTCAGCTACCCAAGAGATTCTAAGCCACTTACAAAAACCGAATACTCCTTGCGAAGGTCCAAAAAAAAGTCACTAGTCCTTGATAAAATGTTCTCGCGCTGTGAACCGTGTTAAACAGCTTAATGGAGAATAAGCCAACCCTTCGAGAGCCACCTCCGACCTGTTCATCAGGGAATGATGAGGGTGCAGATGGCTCTCGAAACGTTGGCTTATTCACCATTAAGCTATTTAGCACGGCTGATATCCCGAAGAACATTTTATCCAGTTTAGTCGACGTGAAAGCTTCAAATTATATATCACTCGTCCTTATTACCACGCTTCAGATTAAACTCCCTACGTGTTATGAAAAGATATGCATTGCCTTAAAACAACCTTCTTCTACACCAAATTTGGACGCCATATCAATATCTTAATTTTTAACCTTGTATATTAAGTTCAGACAATTTTATTTTGTGGAATTATGCAAAACACTAAGATTTCAACGGCGTAACTTGATTTAAGAAATGCACTTTGTATGTAACTTGATTCACTTTTTGTCTTGTAAGCCGTAAATAGATACTAAAAATCCACCGACTTTACGCTAAACCATCGTTATCTTCCAGCAACAAGTAGATGAACTGGAAGAAACTGTCAGGAAGCCAACACTGATAATATGTGTGGCGAGAGAACTGGCCCGCTGTCGCCACCCGGTGCTTCCGAGGGTGAAGGCGAGTTTTTCTACCAGTAATTTCTCTATTTCCTACAATTCTAACGTTTTACAAATATTCAGAGTATGAAATTAGACAAGTGTAACTACTATCCACTTCCCTCACTTCACAGGATTTCAGATGATTCTCGAGAGAGTACGCGTCTCGCTGAACAAGCACTTCTTATTCACCCTTCTGCCAAAACCTAATTACACGGCATGCACTCGGTATTATTGCTTTCTGCATATTTCTGCGGTATATCCTGTTGCAGCTAGTCTGTAGTTAAAATTTGTGGTACATGTGATGTTATTTCCCATGTTCAATGTTTTGTACTTTTACATTACTATTATCCGAAGTACGTGTGCACGGCCCAATATTGGTGTTTTCTGTAGTCCTAGATTTTATGCTTTCCCACTACGTCGGTCAAGTATTTTCTCAATTATTTTGAGAAGGTTCCAGTTGCCCCGATTATTACTATTATCTGCTCCGTATTTCTATTGTAAGAAATTAATATTTTAGAATATTCCCTGCTTCTTTCTTGATCACATTTCTGTCTCCTTAATTTGCAACATCTATTAACATACATATTCCTTTTTCATTATCATGGATTATGATGTGCGGTTCCTTGTTACTATTGTTACTATTATTACTTTTATTATCATTATGATTAATTTAAACTCTGATTTGTATTCTCCAAGAACATAGGGAACAGAAGTCGAGTTCTGCTTTAGGTACTGATTGTAACTAAGAATTTCGTTCATCTGGAATAGAGAATTACAAATTACTTTGTTTGGAATAGTCATTTCTCCGATCGAAAATCGACCCAAAAATATCCAGAACCCAGTTCCGGCATCCTTTCGCTCAGCCAGCTTCAGCGTAGTTTAAATCCTCTTTTAAGAGAATTAATTATCTAGCAAAGGCCTGCTGTATAACTGTAAAGACTTCTGTTCGCAGCTTTAACTTACATTTCAGCTTATACTGGTTGCAAACGTGAAATCTGGCCCGTATGAACTAACAAAGATTTACTGACGCAGAGTTAGAACATTGAAGGAGGTCATTCACCCCGTCAGAAGATTTAAACTAAAGAGGGGCACCGCACTCAGCTTTAAATTTCAATTTGGGAGATGAGAACAGAGTATCCTTTTTTTCATGGTCTCTGCCACATATTAATACGTTACTAGAAGCATTAGTGCGTCTTTACCTACAACAATAGCTACCGAAGAAGTCTAATATCTCCCTTACATTCAAGAGACAGTCACGTTTCCTGTGACATTTAACTCCCATTTCCTACGCTCGTGTTTTTTTCTGTCTAGTGTTGCGTAATAAAACGCTGACTTCAAGAACCCCGCCAGTCTCACTGATGGAACACAAACCCTCTCAGCTTTATATTGTCTCCGACTTCCAACTCACCCAAACCGTCTTCCTGCCATATTTCTCGCCCCGCCCCGCACTTCAATGCGCCTATCAGTCCCCTTCTCATGTTTGTCTCTGCCATACGACGCCAGTAAATGTCAGACGCGCTTCAACTCGATAGTGCGTAAGATGCCAAAGTTCATACGTACTGCAGTAGACTATTCAAGTTTTATACAATACATACACATGATGTAGATAAAATAAGGGTTTTGTATGTACTCTGAACCTCAGAATAATTCGCGGTTTGTGGTACAAAACAAATCCAGTAAGTTTAAATTTTATCCTACAAATCACTTTTAAAATTCAAAGAAGTCCCCAACGAATACAAAATTCCAAATCTTTATCTCTCATATAACGAAATATTTCGTAACTGAATCGAGAAAATGTCGTTCGGAAAGGCGAAAGGGAAGAGACTGGTAGGTCACATTACAAACATTTTCGGACAGAATTCTTTATACTGGCTTACTTTCAGTCCTATAATTCTACACCCTCAAGGTTATATTTAAGTGGTATATGTACTCGTGTGTAATCGAACAATAAGAGTTCAGTTTGAGAGTCAAAATTTTTGCCTATCGCATAAATATCGATGAATCGAGTTCTGCTTGAATCAACATGTTTTTTCCTCGAAGTTTAAGGATTATTATGTGAATCGTCAGTCACAACCATTTCACATTTTCAAGCATAGAATATGTTTCGGCCGCAAGGGCCATCGTTAGGTGCGAATAATAAAAACATTCAGAAAAAATGATTGATCTATATTTCTTTAGATATTTTTATGAGTGATACCTAATGATGACCCTTGCGGTCGAAACATGTATGTTTGAAAATGTAAAAAGAGCTACAGAGGAAAGCGTTGTGATTGACGCCTCATGCAGAAGTGTCGCAGAAGGACGTCTAATCTCTTTTTAACAATTATTGTTGTAACTGTAATAAAGGGAATACTGGAAGTGGTGGTGATGGTAATGGTTAAGGCAGTAAGGGGTGGAATATTAATAATTTGCTATTAAATTTGACTTTCAGTTTCTGCCTACCTTAAAAACGTCGACATCTGTATTAATTATCAGAAGAACCCAACACTTTTTTCACTGTGTACTTTTTATCATCTGCACCATGTTTGGGCCGTTGATATCGGCCATCATCAACCACAAACACAACGACCCTAATGGGAAAGTATACTGAGGTGGAGGCTTCCCCTTCACAGTTAAAACGTTAGAAGTACACATACCGGCTGTTATTCCCTATAAACCAATAATGCTAAGATATATACGCTAATAGTCAGAACTAGTTAAAATGCAGTTAGAGTTTTTTTTATGGAAGGAATTTCCTGTTATGCGTGGAGTACGTAGCGCACATGGTCCACGTAACATGCAGTGTGACACGCAATCTTAGTTGATATTACGTCGAGTACTTTATAATATAAGACGTATATTGTATAACGTTAAACGTTCCTAGATAGCTTCCTAACCATATGAAACAACCTGTGTTTCGGTGAAGCTTGCTAAACTCTATGACCCTTTTGTGTGTGTGTGTGTGTGTGTGTGTGTGTAAGGATCTACACTTTCATCTCTTCCAATACAGTGATACGTAAGACTTGCTTGCAAAGGGTGGAGGGTTTAGATTATTAAAAATCACTATTGTGACGAATGACTTGAATTTTAAATACGTATTAATATTCAGCGCCCTTTAAAAATAATAACAGAGTATTGTGTGTATATATAAGTTACCCTGTTCTGTTTTTGTAGCTTAAACAGGCAGATCTTTAGCGTTTAGGTGATCATACAAGACGTTTCCGAAATTATTGTTATCAATAAATTAGTAAAAGAATACTCACAGATATTATATATATATATATATACACACACACACATAGCGTAAATAAAAGTATTGCTTCTGTACGTTCACCAAAACACAGGGCCTTCCGTAAGTAAGGAAACTATCTATGAACGTTTAACCTAATCCAATAAAAAGAATCCTGACGTCCTATGTTACAACGAACTCAGCGTAATATCAAATAACATTTCGTGTCACACTGCCGGTTACGTGGACCTTGTCCGCTAGCTACTCTACGATAATAGGAACTCCCTTCCATAAAAAAACTCAATAACTGTATTTTAATCGATTTTAACTATCACTGTATATATCTTAGTATTATTCCTTTACAGGAAATAATAGCCGGTATGTGTACGTTTAATGTTTCACTGTGAAAGGCAAACCTCCACCGAAGTATATTTTCCACTTGAGTTATTGTAATTCTACGTTACGATGGCCGAAACAAACGGCCGAAACATGTTGTTCAGGATAAATAAACGTATAGTGAAGAAAAGTATTATGTTCTTCTGATAATTACATCAGACATGGATTAACAAGCACAACGGGATGATAATATTAAAAAAATTTAAAATGTCGGTTATAAACTTCTAAACTGTCCTTGAATTTTATTTATGCTCTTGCTAACAGTATTTCTTACGTAATCTTTCGGCACAAACATATCCATAATGATCTACGCAATCTGTTCTCATATAACTTTTCACATTCCTACCTTCCTTAATCCAATATTAACGGCTTCCACCCTCAAAATAAGAAATTCATCACACGGTTCCATGTAACGCGTTACAAGCAACGTGCTGCGCGATTTTAAACACACGTCCCACACCAGACACGACTTCAGCACTCTATATTGTGTATGCGTTACAGCTCGCAAGTCTGATCTGCCATGTTATTGTAACTGACTGCAGAAAGTTAAAAGCTGAGATCTTGTTGTTTCCTCCAATGGCACAACTTTATCTTACTTAGTCTTTCCCTCTTCTACCTACTTGTTCACAGCAGGTGTCGAGGGTTTTTGTGATTTCACTTGATCACACTCAAGCACACATCACAATTGGCAGGACTCCTCTGGACAAGGGATCGGCCCGTCGCAGAGACCTCTACCTGACAACACAAACACTGTAAAAGACAAACATCCATGCCCCCGGTGGGATTCGAACCCACGATCCCAGCAAGCGCTCGGCCGCACACCTACGCCTTAGACCGCGCGGCAACTGGGATCGGCCAGTGTTAGTAAAAATATATGGCAGTAAAGGGCTTTTCGGTTAAAACATAGAATCTTGTGAATAAAGCATGGCGAACCCTAAGCGTCTTCGGAGTTCTGCGTAGCGCGTGTTAGGATTATAAAATTGTTTCTAAACCACGACACACGGAGACGAATATTCCATCTGTATCTCCTAGTCTCACTATCCACATTTAATGCATTTCCACAAGCATACAGAAGCAACATTTGTTTGCGGTTATGACATAAATCTAACGCAAATTCTAAACATAGACTGTGATACATAAAATAAAATCAACTCTGAAACAGACTTCTTCACTTGTTATGAAAACATTTCATAATAACGTAAATGTACCTAACAATATATCATATGCAACATAAATCCGACTGGATTCGCTTAATAAAGGACCATTTTCAACGAGTCACAATATCATAGCGAGCAGTGCACATAGGATGCATGGTTACAATCATATCGATGTGCAAATTATACCGCAGCTTAATGCAAAATGCCAGTATAATGTTGGTCATGTTCACTGTTTAAATAAATAAATATATATATACACACACATAATGTTGGTCATGTTCACAGTTTAAATATATATATATATATATATACGTACACATATAAACTTTGGCTACAATTGTGCTGTTACAAGTGTTTGCTTATACGATACATCAAAATATATTTTGATGAATAGATCAAGATAAAAATAACTGCGTGTTAAAATAAATATAGGTGTATGTGTTAAAATGTCCCGCGCGCAGACGTTTAATGTTGATATTATTATTTACTGGTCGGTATCAGTGGCATAAAGAAAGCTGTGCAGCCTTGTGTATGACGTTCTTATACATTAAAGGGAAATTTGGAGTAATGTAAATAAATAATATAAACAATACAATGTTACGACGTAGAAAAACACACCCATTATAATGTGTCAGAAGACAGAAGTACACAGTCGGAGCTGAGACACTGTACTGAAACCGGAACAGACCAGCAACCAACTGAAGGTCAAGTTATTTAGATGCATGCCTTTCAGACATAAAGTTGGACGTGTATTCAGTAATCCTTTAAGAACAGACGGCATAAATAGCTTCTTTACAACAACCAGTTTCTTTGGAAATACACTGCATTAACTTGTAAGTGGTGACATTTATCAGCAGCAGTTAACGAAGATAGCAAAAAGAACTGTTTCTGGCACAGCGATGTATAAAATTGTGTTTC
This sequence comes from Coptotermes formosanus, assembly GCA_013340265.1. NCBI lineage: Eukaryota > Metazoa > Arthropoda > Insecta > Blattodea > Rhinotermitidae > Coptotermes > Coptotermes formosanus. The sequence goes on along the minus strand of BLKM01006251.1, from coordinate 3,484,859 downwards.
GCTCAGTGGTGCGTACCTTACGACATTATCTTGCTATACTGATTCAGAATTCGTAAAACGTTCTCGAAAAAAATTTTTAAGGCGAGTCATGACAGACTAGAACAGTACGTTACGTGCAAGTAACTGTTAAGTGTTTAGTTTTGTTTACATGCACGTATAATTATTTACATGTGTACGTCAGCCGGATTCAGGCACTGAAATACGCGCACGGGAGTATTATATTTGAAAGCAAAATTCCCGAAAACAAGCTGGAAAAACAATGTAGTTTCCTGGACCTTATTACTGTTTACTTACTCGGGCCGGAAATATTTATATCCAAATTTATTTTGACTTCCGCAAAGCAATTTTTTTATTACGGTACACGGATACGTGTACATTTTCCGTTACCACTACACAAATAATATTTTGAATTCACTCTGTATTCAAAATTGAAATTACCTCGCGTCAAAACAGAAGAACGTAAATATTTATAAGAACTGAGGGATTATAAATTTACGGAAGCGCTATTAAAGTCAAAAGGAGAGAACTACAGTTCAAAAAAAAATATGTTACTAAAGTGTAGATTTAAAAAGGTTAGGAATGAAATTTAATGTGTTCCATGTCCGTGCACTATATTATACAAAAAACACTAATCACCAACAAATGTAAGCAGTCACTGTTTTGATAGTAGCGCACTTAAGAAATAAGACTTTATATTGAAAACACTGAATAAAGATAATAGTCCACAAATTTAATGTGTTCCATGTCCGTGCACTATATCATACAAAAACACTAATCACCAACAAATGCACAAAGGGAGTTTTATCACCAATCTAACACACTCCTGCATGTTTCGACCCTTTGGGTCATCTTCAGGAAGAACTTTTTTGTCATCGTTACACTAGGGTTGCACTTTACAGTTGAGTGAGAATGTGCTGTTGAATGTGTACTGCGATGTTTTTTGAGGAGTGAACTCTGTGCGGTCCCGGCCTGCAGGCCGGGACCGCACAGAGTTCACGCCTCCAGTACACAGTAATTGATGATAAAACTCTCTTTGTGCATCTGTTGGTGATTCGTGTTTTTTATCAGGAATGAAACTTTTAGCTTAACGGATGTACCATATATAGGCATATTACATTTTAATTAATAGTGCCCAAGCACACTAATTAAAATTTGAGCAGGCACACTAATGCCACTGATACCAGCACCACCACCACCGACGACGACGACGACGACGACGACGACGACGACGACCACCACCATGATGATAATACAGAATATAGGAAAAAAACATTATTTTTCACTGCATAATCAAAGAGCTGCAAGTGTGTAAAAAATGGTGTTCAAATTAGACGGCCACTTATTACAATGTAATTAATCTTAAGTCTTTACTAAGATAAATACTCTGTAGTACTGCGCAGGTATAATTACTAATTAATCATTAATTAAAAACGAGTTTGGAAAGATATGTTGCACTAATACAAGCTAATCATTTCCCAGACCAGTTATCGAATGTTTTCAACATTATTACACTTTCAAATGAATAGATATTGTAGGTCTAAGTCTAAGGTCTAAGACATACGAGCAGTTCGCCATGCTCGTGCAAGGTATTATCCTGAATTTCGTCAGTATGTAGAGGAAAAGTACGGGAAACCTCCACAGGGGAGTCTGTAACCTCTTATCTCTGTCTGTATTGATCTACGTGCTATTGACAGAAGAGAAAGGCATAAGGACAGACAAAAGCCTTTCTTCTTAATTGTCCAAAATTCATTACCTTCAATCCGCGTTATTTGACAACTCATAAAGTTTGCGTGTCAAAAAAAAGGCGTCTAGTAACCTAACATAATCGTTTCGTTTCTTTTCGTAGTCCTTCCCTCTTCTACCTACTTGTTCACAGCAGGTGTAGAGGGTTTTGATTTTTCATTTGATCACACTCAGGTACACATCACATTCGGTAGGACTCCTCTGGATGTGGGATCAGCCCCTCGCAGATACCTCTACCGGACAACACAAACACTGTACAAGACAAACATCCATGCCCCCGGTGGAATTCGAACCCACGATCCCAACAAGCTCTCGGCCGCAGACCTACGCCTTAGACCGCGCGGTCACTGGGATCGGCAACCTGACATAACCGTACATGTGTAAAATACAGCCTAATATAGAATGACTAAAACGCTAGGATTTTGTGTGGCCTTCTAACGGTTACAAAACTGCTAGTTATAATTATTTATTTTAAATTATGCTGGAATGATTAATTAGTAGGTAATAATATTAACATTTCCTGTTTTAGAACAACTCTGTTCTTCTCCATTCGAGGCAATAATAAGAACCTTCAGCATGCGTTACTTACATTTTCAGTGACTTTTACCTAAATTAAACAATTTAATTCTCATAAATCCATGAACACGTTTTAGACACTACTGCATTTTTTATCACCATACTCATTTCGCACAACATTCCGTCCCAAGTACCTCTTGCACAGTAATTTATGCAAAAACCGAAAGCTTCATAATATCTTGTAACTACCTCACCCAAATTGCTTTCTTTCACTTCTAAAAAGTTTCCAAATTATGAAAGTCTGTAAAATTTAGGACTTAAAAAGGGCACTGCAGGCTAAATCATAATTATTTTTACAGTTGTTCACTTACTTTATATTTTGAAACTGTTCTTGTCCTTACCAGTTTTTGCTAAATTTCTTATTCACCATTTCTTAAAGGAATATGATACACCCTGCCTGAAATACAAGACACAGTATATGTCCCGCAGGAAGGCTTATGGATCCATAAATACACATTACGTCTACAAACACAACTTGAAAATTGGATGTCAATGCGCAAAATGTAACTCAATATACTACGTAAAATACTCATCCTTTAATTTTTTAAGAGTCGGAAAAGATATTTGCTTAAAGAAAAAATACACAGCACGACCAAAAAGCGATAATGAAGGAGCAGAAACTTATCATGACAAAAGGATGAAATTACGAGAAACGATACTCAACGAAAGTAGGCAAACGATACAACATGTGGTAAGCACACAAGCGAATGAAACCAGTCTTTGTTCAAGCGTAAAAGTGGTTTCAACACAAGATAGCAATATTTATTCAGCATTATAAATATTTAAATATACAGAAATAAATCTCTTGTTAAAACATCGTTGAAAAACAAACGGTGGAGACCTGCAAGAACAGCAAGAGATCGACGTGTTTTAATATGTGGAAACAAGGGCACAATTTTAAATAAAAATGCTAAGGAAAATAGAATCTGCAGTTTTACCTTCTAAAGCTTAAAAACGTCCACACTCTGGAAGAATTTTCGAATATAAAACGTCAGACATTTAACGGATACTTCACGTTGCATGTAAAGTTTTTACGTTGCATTTTAGGTCTTGCTTGAATTAGGCTGTGAGAAAGGCAGTGATGATGATACACGATTCTGGAAAACGTATATTGAAATGTAGTACAGTCCTGTCTAAAATGTTTATGGTTTTGTGTCAATAAACATCAGATCACTGAATACGTGTTGTCGTAAGAATGTCGGTTATGAAGGGATTATCTTCTTTTGAAATAGCTGTGAGTGTCCAAAGAATGTGTTAGAAGAAACACAATATATATTCAGTCCGTAAAATAATGTTTGTATTTTTATCTGTTTGTAGCATTCGCTACCGACTGCATTTAATAAAATCAGGCTCATGACGATGAAAACAGAGGCTGTCTTTGAGAAGTTTGTTTACGCGAACACCATAACAAGGATCTCAGCTCCATGCGGTTTCATTAATAATTGCATTTAATTTTTGACTTCACAGATGGGTTAGAAACTTTTGACATGTCTGTACAAGGCTCCTTCGTGTTTACCCATACACAACAAAGGTCTACTACACCTAACGCTGTGTCTGAGAGAGCACGTTTTATGACAACACAAGCACTATAAGATATAAGTGCATCCTTTCGATCTGTTCCAAATATCTTGATGCGTTCTGAAGCAAGAACGTGCCTTGAGCGACAGCAGCGGTTCTTCGTGACTTTCATTGCAGATAAACAAAAATGAAGCGCTGGCCGCAGGGTTCGTTCTGCGATAAAAATGTGTCCATCCTCATTCAATGACACTAGAAAACAAGATGTAGAATCTTACACACAAATATCTACTTATCACAAATTTCATTTATTACCTAAAGGAGGTAACAAATTAAATTTGTCTTAAGTAGATATCTGTGTCTTCTTCTCTGTCATTGAATGACGATGGACACATTTTCATCGCAGGACGAACAACATTACCTTCTTTAGATAAACTTTTTAGAAGAACAGCGGTATACACAATTTTTGAACACAAAAAGGCATGAAGAAATTTTGGAAGAGTTGAAACACGAACTAGTTTTCGAGAAACTAAGAAGATACAAATCAAATAGGCTACAATACGTAACAAGAATGAACAAGAATAGGATGCCAAAAATAATACAGAATTACAGGCCAAATGGACGAAGACGACTTGGAAGACCTTTTGAAGAGACTATTTAGACGAGTCCGAAACTAAGGACAACTTGGTGGCGGCGGCGGCAGCGGCGGCGGTGGCGGTGGCGGCGGCGGTGGCGGTGGCGGTGGTGGTGGTGGTGGCGGCGATGATGATATTCTTTAGATTCAAGATCACACCAAGCAGACGAAGGTGAAAGCAAGTGGACAAAAATAGCGTGAAACTGCAACATACATCTGAAGCAGATGTACAAAGATGGAGGATAATTACGAAAGAGGGGGTTTAAGACTGCAAAACTTGCAAAGAGATAAAAGGACTATGATTTTGTGTTATTTTTTGTGCCTTACGCTATGACGTTGTTGGTATTTTTGACTGCAGAGAGATCGTAGTTAAATAATCAATAAATGATGAATTGGAATGTATTTAGAAGAAAAGGTCACGGCCTAACCGAGTTTTTCCCGATATATTCCTGGACGTACTGAGAACACCAGAGAGACCTTGTAACGGCCCCTGTCCCTCGAACCGAGCACCTGCCGAATGCTAGATTGTGTCAGTATTACATTAAACTGCGCATTTTTCTTTCTTTAGCAATAGCCCTCTTAATGGGCGTCTCAAAGAGGAGAAATAATTAGTGAGCTGACACATAATTATCTCTCTATTGTCTACGATATACTGTATTCAACCCTTTATTTAATTCGAAAATACCTAAACAGATATTCGTACACATCACACGGTAGGTTCAAAGCAAAGTAAGCGATTTCTGTAATCGGGAGAAAATAGGACTAAAACGCGTCTACCTAAAATAAGGTACTGAATATATTTCAGGTCTGAAGTTATTTCAGAAGTGTTACTGAGGTTTCTAGTCTTCTGAGATATGAGGCCGTGTGTTTTGGCGAATAGTTCGTGACATTTCGAAGGATCGCTTTGCCTTCAGCTTCAGGGAAAATAGCATAGCATTAATTCCTTGAACCTGAAGAAGAGGGCACCACGATCGTTCATAATGTCGGGAACTACACGCCTGATCACACAGAAGAACATCGCTGAAGACTGCAGCCTTCAAAATTTAAGTTACTTGTAGGATCTTTTTACATAATCACATTGCACTGTTATTTACCAGTACCTCAACTGAACTATTCATGTAGCACTGAATTACTACGTAACATCAACGACAAATGGGGCAGTAAATGGAATGCATCATAGAGTTTTTAGTGTACTCTTCTACTACCCAACAGGAAGAACTAAGCAATGCCAGCAAAACGTGTACCTGGAAAGCCTGTTTTCTAAGAATTGAAAACATCAAGTCCAAAATAGGATGGAGGCTTTCAGTAAATACTCTTATTTTTGCAGAGAGTACAGCTAGTTCTATCGCACAATATAGGGCATAAATTTACTCACTTTCAGAAAAATGCAATAACAACAAGCACGGTACATTCAGTACAGTTGCTCCTATGAGAAGCATTACGCTATAATTTTACATGCTGTGTTCAATGACAGTGTCTCTGAACACTGTCACGCGCTTTAAGAACCTTCTACAAGAAATCAGTGAAGTATTGTATGGAACATCGTAAATAATTCTTATACTATATATACTACTCCAAATACGTTTTTTAATTTTTTTGCTGTAAGTATTCCACGAGAGAGAGAACAGCCTTCAGCAGGCCTACATAACGTGCACCTGTGCATTTCACACCTTCGCGTAGGTAAATATGAAGACTGCGTTTAGCCTCTGTGCGTGAATTCTGTACATAATAATCACTCGTAACTGTCATTCAAGAATCAGATATGCAATAACGCGGTCTCATACAGGGCACCTCCTAACCCCTCAGAGCAAAATAAAATATTATTTCCTATGTATATCTGTAACAGAAGGGAAAAATATTCTCCTTTAGAAACTGATAGCGGCTCAGTAATTATATAAAGTGTCTGTATTTTCTGAAAAACCATAAATTCATTATCATGTGCACAATGTCACGCGCTAATTTCAAGCCGTGTTTAAATTTTTGTAAAATGCGTGTTACTTAAATTAAAGGGTTTGTGTTACAAGGGGTTGATAACACCCTGCGAAACTCCGAGCCTGAAGGACCAACCCCCTAGCCCGCTGTTAGGGAATAATTATGTAATATATTCTTGAAGCCACCCACTTCGTCGACAACCCTAGGACGGGCCATGGCTTTGTAAAACAGGGGCCAGTAGCATAACACATTTTGACGTGAAATTTATTTTTCCACAGATGCGCGTAGAAAGGAAAATATTTTCTCAGAAACTATTATTCTTATTAAACTTTTAATTCTTTAATTCTTGATTACCTTCCATGTGTGAGTATATGTTATGTATTTTTAAGCCAAAGTGCATCAAAATACATACATAAATTTGGAGTTCTTAAAATTTAAAATAACGATTACAAGAAATTTCTGACACTGCTCTTGTAATTAGTACTCAAAGCCACCAAGATTAATTTTCAAATAAATTTTTAAAATGTGCTTTTTTCAAATTTGCCTTATGAACCTTAAAATATATTTGAAAAATAAATTAGTGATATCCAAAAATAAAATCAGGTGCTTATCCACACAGGCAGAAAATATACTCCAGTGCCACGTGTTTCATTTCATTCGGTATTGAGGCACAGTACAGCTTCAGTTGAGTACACGATTCTGAGAAGTTATCATCGCGCCATTCCTTGAATTGACTTCTACCGATGCTGTAGTAATAAGCATTCATATGTAAAATATTCTCCAAATAATGCTTGTGTAACCACTATACATCTGCTCCATTTTATTCACTTTGCAGGCGCTGTGTATATAACCCCTATATAGATTAAGCTTTATATTGCTAATTCCACATGACAGTAATCTAACACAAAATCTTCTTTTCTTGGAAAACCAGCTGTGTTTCGACACTATCAAGTATATCCACTCTAATTGTAAAATGCGGCTTTTCATTATTTTGTAAAAAATATGGCATTCATCGAAATAACTAATATTAACACGAAAGGGGATTACCTGCAAGGCATCCATGTTTAGGACATCAGTTTCATTTTCATAAGCATTCTTATTATGAAATGTAAGTAGCGAATAAAGTGATTGACTCGCTTATTGTTGTGTTCGTGGTATATATATTTTATATAAGCATTTATAATTAGTCACAATAAAGCAGCATCTGTCACTATGGTGACCACTCACCGACACGGAATGGTGGCCACTAGCGCAAAACGAAAAGTGCCTCGAAAACTTTTTCAAAACTTTACGATTCTCTAAGTTTCTACATATTTCATTCTTGCATTACGTAAGCGTGTCATGTTTCAGGCAGGTCGGTTTTGCTCATTTCTAGGTGTATCTAAGAATTCCCTTCTTGGGGCAAAACGTTTCACATTTATCGTAAAATGGGCCTAAATGCCATTTTCCGTGAAAATTAACTCAGTCCAGCTGCTTGGGTCAGATGGGTTAAATACTTAGCAAGTCTTAGTAAAAATACTAGCGCATATTTATTTTATATACAAGTATGATACATTAGAATGCAAATGAAGCCAAAACTATGACGGAGGAAGTTCACCTTTAAGACTGCATTCTCTGTACTGTGATCAATTTCGTCTTGAGTTTCGTCATTTTCTTCCCTTCGTGCACTACGATAATATTCCCAAACAAATGAGAAACAGACTTAAATTAGATCGTATTTCTTGCTTCTTGCACTTAATTATTTCTGGGCTGGATACTACGTTTTACAAAATCCTTCATCTCAAAAGTGGAAAATAATTATATAAATAACATATTACCATGGGACTCTTACTTCGTAGCTTACATACTTGCAAACTGCACTTCAAAATATCTAATTAAAAATACATGGGGTTTCAGACCCATGAGTGAGGTACTCAAAGTCCGTAAATTAGTAGACGCCACGTCAAAACAACTGATCCAAAGAGTCGTTTCACAGAAGTTGCTTTGGAAAGCTAAAATACAGCAAGAGTCAAGTCAGGTCGTTTCTGTATTCAAGACAAGCTTAAAATTATATCGTGATAGTCTCACTTAACCCTTTAAAGACGAAGCGTATCTGTTTTATATAAGGACTCAGTGCGTACCGCGCTGTAAACACTCTACACTTCGGTTATAAAAACCAATCTCTTAATGTTTTATAAGGCAAAAGTTGCTGTTTGTTCTGAGATCCGTACAAAACACATAAACGCAATGTGGGCACCACGTAGAATTTTTTAATGTTAAACCTGGTCGTATGTAAAGTTACCGCTAGGCTTTAAAAGGTTAAACAGTTCCACGCTGATGCACAGCGCCGGGTCCCGGGCTTCTGCATGTGTGTGGTCCATGACACGTTCCTAATTGATTCCCTCCTGGTTCTGTGCTTTTCTAATTGGCCATAGGTATTCCTAACCACCACCAATGCATCCCGCACCATACAGAAGTGAACTTGCGACCTGTAACGTTAAACCCTATACGCAGTCTACAGTGCCTGGGGCCAGTATTTATATTCTGTATGTATGCTTCTTCTTTCATCTCTGTTTCCGCATACTCTTATGTTCCTGTCTAAATCTCTGTCACAGTGTCACATGGAATCAATATCCCACGTGAGATTTATAATTTTCGTTACACTTGCCTGATTGTTTTTCTTCCTTCCCGTACTTACACTTCTTACTTTCATTCCCAGTCATTCCTTTCAATACATACCCACCTCTTCAGCTTTCTGCATCTCCAGGTGAAAGAGGTTCCCCCACTCTCATATCTTTCTTTAGATTATCGATCTCCCTCTGTACCTAATTTCCTCTTTCTTTCTATATTCCTCCATTTTCAGATGCTTCCTTCCTTTCCCCACAACATCCTCCGAGGCGCACCCAAACTTTTACTCCACGTCTTCTCCCACTTGCTTTCAGTTCTTGTCCGTACGTAATGCAATATAGGACTAGGATTTCATACAGCTTTGTAATGCTGTCCTTTAGCATTATATTTCTTCTTGAATTCTCTCCTCTTCTCAGTCTGATATACAAACTAATATTTTTTAAACAAATATACGTCAATTTATATTTACGTACCTGCATATTTTCCCCCTATTTTCATCTTCTACTCCCTTCTTACCTATTTACGCTCCTGTTCATCCTTGTATATTCTGCTACGCTACCTTCTTCCCTGTGGCTTTCATTTCTGTATTCCTTCATTACTTTATTAATCCACATCCGCTGTGTTTGGCCTACAGTGGGAGAGAGACTTCATTGTAGTAACCAGCAAGTGCTCCATATGACGCCTGTATTGTCTGAACATCTCACATGTCACACTGCTAACATTCAAGGGGGCCTTTTTGCTTCATCGAATGAAAAGGGCTGAACCAGCTTCTGTACAAATCACTTATATCCATTTACTTAATTTCTTAGCCTCAAGGTTGCTGTCGGTTCGGAAATATGCACAAACCTTCTCAACTGATAAGGTCAACAGGCCTGACGTAATAAACGCCATCAATAAAATACCCACACGAGTGTGTCCCTTCAAGCACATTAGCGCCAATTCTTCCGTAAATTGTTATCATCTGGATGTAATTTGTTGTCTTCTTACATTACAAGACAACGATAATGGGTATAAAATTATTCCACAATGTAGTACCATTTTATCAAGTAATTAAATAAAACAAGTATGCGCATAAGGACCATGGGAAAGTAACCCCCTCTGGCGGAGCTGTAACAGTTACGTAGGCCCTGTGGAAGGAAACATCCTGGAGCTGGGGGCATAAAAATTATCACGGCTAATTGCGGAACAAAATTTAACCTCAGTCGGCATAAGATTCCTCGTCGTCATAATTCAATCCCACGCGGTTTTGACTTCCTTCTGTACTGATACATATGGTACAGTTTCTGTACTGATACATATGGTACAGTTTCTGTACTGATACATATGGTACAGTTTCTGTACTGATACATATGGTACAGTTTCTGTGCTGATACATATGGTACAGTTTCTGTACTGATACATATGGTACAGTTTCTGTACTGATACATATGGTACAGTTTCTGTACTGATACATATGGTACAGTTTCTGAGTCATTAAGGGTGTAACCACCCTCCTGGTTTTATCACGTAGATTCTGTGTTATAATCAAAACTTGCTTAGAAGGTAGCTTTCCCTTACACTGAAATAGCTGACAAGGTTTTATATTTTGTGCACCGTGCATATTACTCTATTTCTAACATAAACCAAGAAATGCACAGATTTACAAATCACTGTATTAAAACACCCCCTACACATGTTTCAGTAAGCAAGTTACCAGCATCAGGATGTTACATCAAAAGCTTTAAGCGCTGATTACATGTAAACACTATATGGTTCTACACTAAAAGACACTATATTGTCAAAGTTGAAACAATCCCCAGCTGACGTTACGTGGGTCTGCATTGAGGTGGGTATCATCTCTTTACGATTGTTAGGTATAATGGAAATTCTCTGGTTATTACAAATGTATGACCGGCCTGACTGCTGTATAGGAGGCTAATTAGTGGCTAATTTACCCATTCTGTGCAGATCAGCCAAATAATGATGGCTCAATGGACACAAAACATTTAACAGAAAAACCTGTACCAATCATGTATAAGTGTACTCATGTTCGTAGGGTAGTAATTAGCCTAGAATAAAAATACATCAGAGAACACAAAGGAGATATTTCTTTTTTTCTTTTTTGCGCTACAGCCCCTAGTGGGCAAGGGTCTCCTCCTTGGCGAAGCTTCACCATCACATTCAGACACACCACAGTCGGTAGGACTCCTCTGGACAAGTGATCAGCCCGTCGCAGAGACCTCTACCTGACAACACAAACACTCAGAAGAGACAGACATCCATGTCCCCGGTGGGATTCGAACCCACAATCCCAGCAAGCGTGCGGCCGCAGACCCACGTCTTAGACCGCGCGACCACTGGAATTAGCGGATACGTCATATACGACTAAAAATTAGGTTAGGTTGTTCGAGTTTGGTTAGAGGTACGAGAGGGAGTTTTTGCTCCATTGAATCGGACTTGCTTACGTTTCGTTTTCACATGCTGTACACACATTCTCATGCGTCACTCTCTTTGTGACACAAAATAAGACTACAGTGGCAGCAAACATGAACACTGAACGTGGTTTAGACTTCGGTGCCGACTTTTCATTCTACGTATCCTCTGCTTATTCTTCACGTTCCGAAACTTTTTAGAAAAACCATTCGTCGATTCTGAAGCACGTGCATTAGGGAATGCATCAATGGCCTGATTCACAGCCTACGACTGGAGACAAATTTAGTGCTAAACTTATATCTGTAGACCTACTAAGAGTGGAGATAAAACATACAGTTGTCACCACGCATTCCACGAAGGTATAAAGGGGAACGGAAACAGCTCCACTCATTTTAAATTCGGCACTAGATGGGTGGGGAGTTGTCAGCTTCAAGTACCAGCTGCTTTATCCTACAGAAAGAGCATGTGACGCCTTAACAGTATCTTACACATTAAGGTGTAGAGAATTTCAGATTTTCTCATTGCTTTAAACGGTCCGAAATTTGGTCTCACACGCCGACGAAAGAACGTAGTAAATCAGTGTTTCTGAAAACAAAGATCAATTACACAAAATCACGCCCATTTATTTTGTTGTTTAATCTGTCCCGTCCTTTATATGATTCCGAAGAGAAGGTCAAACGAATATCCTAAAGCGCACAATTATGTTTTTCTGCTGGCCAATTCTAAACAGCCTCACGACACATATCTGCCACTGCCAACATTCGCCGCACATAAAAACGACATTGCCTCCTAGGAATATCAAACAAGTGCCATAACGCAGTTAGGCCTACATTACAAACCGAACTGTTACCAGAAATCTGCAGTGACGTCATTTATACGTGACAGTGCAGATGACGAATGATATGTAGAGGATATGTAGTGATCAGCAGGGAATTACGTTTATATTGATGGTGTTTTTGATTGACAGATAAACACAACGGCAATGTTTGTTTACCTGCGACTTTCATATCCCACAATTTATCACAAAAAGTCATACGGTAAATGGTAGTGTCAATTAGATCAAAGCTGATACATCATAAGGCCCTTGCCTGTTGGGATATTCAGACGGACTTATTAAAGATTAACATCAGAATCAAATATAAGGTCGAGTATTAATCACACGTTCAGTGGCCAATAACATTTCCGGGAAATATCGCAGCAGTGTAGCACTAAATCAACCACATGCTTACATGCCAATATGCTTACTACGCGTATACAATTATTCTCAGCAGGGCGTTGTCTCCTTGTCAACATGTTTGTCTGTTTGACATTCTTTTCAATTGAATACAAAAAAAAACTCAGTCTCTTAAGTTATTACCAAAGGCTGGCATCAATATACAGCAGTGTAATATATTCTTCAATTGGTATTATAGTGTCGAAATCAACGGCGAAAATTTATTTCTAGATCACATAATAGCCTCGCTTATTCTAGCGCACCAAGGCAATATTTTCCCTATTTGAACGGCTCCGTATTTCGTTTTAGTTTTATGAATATTTAGTGTGAGTTACTGATTTAAAAATCATGCGGAGGTCCGTTTGATATGGAGTGTAACTGCGATATCAGCTTATAACTGAAGTGCTGACTGATCTATTTACCTCACAAACCAAATAAACTTTTGCAGCACCGTTATTTACTGTTAATAAGAAGAGTATTTCTAGGTTTGTCGCTTGGTGAAAACTTTCTAGAAGAACTTCCGAACTCTGAGATATATCATACTAAGTGGAGTGGTTAAGGAAGTTTCTAACAGACAATATGAGAAAACAGCATTTTGATGGATGGTGTCCAGTATTTAAAACTGCAAAATAAGCAATGAAGGAAACACGTAAGTGAAAAGAGAGTTAAGTTTACCTACCTGTGGTTAGTTCGTAGCGAATTGTAAGCATTGGCAGCCCTTTCAAATTAAGTGATTGAGGATACAAACTGTGCGACAGGTTTCCTGATTTTAATAACCAGATGCACTGTCCCTACAGTTTATTTATACCAATTTAAGAAAATGTGTTAGTAGTTAAAGGCGTACTTCACGTACATGAGTCGCGTTCTTAACTATTAGAACTTAAAGAGGGCAGATTTATAGCGAAAATGAACAACGTAATTGGTAACATTTATAGCAAATTCCAAAGTTTTTTGAAATTAAAAAGTTCGCATTTTTGGAACATTAAAAAGTATCCATAGGTCGGTTAGGCAGCGCCATTTTCCCCTTGAGACTGATTTTCCAGAGATGGGAATTTCAAACGATACACGTGAACCTTCAAAAGTCACGTCACTGGGAATGGCGTGTTGCTATGTGTTGCACAGGTTTAAGGTCTATCACTGTGAGCGTAGTAGAGCCTATTATGCTACAGCCTTTATTAGAATCATGACTAGCTTCCTTTTTTACTTTTTGCAGTCTAGTAGCTGGGAACCGACCTATAGGAGGACCAAACAGCTTTCTTTTTGAGTGCAGATGTCAGCCAAATTGGGAAGTGTCTCGCAGTTAGAAGCAAAGGAAGGAACCCTGCCAGTTTGGATTGGCCAGTCGGTGCCAGGGATTAGGAAAGCGGGAGAGAGGTATTAATGTGGCAGGAAGAAAGCTGTGCAGTGGACCATAATATGAAACTTTACTGTCGTGAAGACGTTAAATCTCATACCCTTTTTAAATTCCTCGTAATTCTGTTGGCTTCATTTTGTACAGCAATGATTATTCCTTCAGTTTAACGATTTCCAATGAATCAGTGTGGCTTAATCTGACGCTCACATCCTGGCAGCCAGCTGCTGGATGAACGCCAAGTGTTGCGGGCGATACTACAGTTGTTACAGTATCAAAGGTTCAGACTATACAGAAAGATGGGGGTTCCAGTTGTGCTCGAGGTACTAAAACAGTAAGTCATACTGCGTGAGGAAACCGCGTCATTTTGCAGGTCCTTTAAAAAAAGTACAAAAAAAGGAACACAGAAAAATGAACAGATTGAACGTCTAAATTTTAGAGTTCTTTCGGGTATCAAATACGGTTGCTACCCTGAATGTTATTCTTCGTAACAGCTTTCTTATGCTGGATATCCAAGTAGTTATTTTGACAGTGAAAGAAACTGAAAATATGTACTTTAACTCATCAAACAGGATACGTTCTTTCGAATATGCGACATCGGTCAGAGAGATACGAAGTGTGTAGAAATTACAGTCGGAATATCCAAATGGAATATGCCACTTGGAAGACCTGCATATACGTACGTACTGAAGGGATTATGTTATTAAAATGTCCCTAAGAATATGATGTGAGGCTGTAGACTGGAATCGCCTTGTTACGTACACAGACCAGTACCGGCTGCTTCGATTTCCATGTAACACGGCGTTAATCCTGGACCTCCAAAACGACCGTCAACTTATCGAAATATTTTCTCCGCATAGTCATTATTCTGAGCCGCAGTTTAGTCTTCATTTGGGACCTGTGGTAGACATCGTAGACTGATATTCTCTGTGCACTTTTATCCACATGTCATGCCAAGGATTTAGCTTGCGATATCTAAACCACGCTCAGTTATTGCTATTGGTTGTCTCTCGTATGAAGCGCACCCTGTGACTACTAGACAGAGGGTCCTCTGGGTTGCTAACGGGGAAAACACCAGATATGGTAACAGTGTCCTGAATATTTCGAATAAATACGCGCCGTCCAACACGGGACCAAGTTCTCTGGGGAGTAATATAGCAACTTCAGGAACACAGTCTCCCCAACAGATAAGAATAAGGAGCCTTGAGAAGGCGGGTTTTCTCTACCCACCTGCAGCGACTCATGTTTATCTAATTCGTCGCGAAACGCTCCGTACATTGAAGGGCGATTTAAAACAACTCCATAATTCTTTCAGATAACGCGACACGTGCAAGTACATTATAATTATTTCAGTATTGACCCATTACTTGTGAAGTATCTTGACTCACTTCAGCTAGTGGAAAGATGCACTTAAATGTCCTCATTATTCATCTCAAAAGATCAAATAGAAGCTGAAATTTTACAAAAACATTTTTATTTCGATCCCACATGCCAGTGTTTGGCTGTCCGCACTGAATTAGTTTGTCTCCAGTGATAGCTCGTGTGTGAAATTCCAAATGTCGTCGAACGTCAGTAGCAAATAAAGATTACCTTCATGAATAAATTATGAACAGAATAAATTTGTATTATGTTTGCTAATATATGGTGCATAATACTTTATTTTCACTACGTTATCCAAGGAAACTGGGAATAAAATATACAAAACAACAATATTAACCGCTGCATTGCGTAGATATGAAAGCTCTCACTTTACGAAAAGAAACGTAAAATGTGGACTTTCCAGAACGTACTCTTAAGGAGTGTAATAAAATTTATAAAAGTATAAGTAAGGAGAGAATGGGTGCGAATCGCAACCCGGACTCTTCACAAAATATCGTTAGAGCTGTAAAATCAAAAGAAAACACTTTGGACATGTAGCACGCACGTGGAAGATCCGTAATTCTTACGTAGATATGCCAGAAAACCTGACTGGACGAGGACTTAGGAAAAATTGTAAGGAAAACACTAAGATCGTCCAAATGTCAGTTGGGTACGGTGTGGATTCAAGTTGCTCAGGGCACGATCCAATAGCTGACTCGCGTGAACACACCATTTATCCCGGTTTCCATAACATAAGAAAAATCTGCACCAATTGGAAACCAGAATTGCGAGGCCCTTGAACTGGCTGCGTTGTTTCACCCCCTTTTATCCCGCGTTATCCCGTTCACAATACATAGGACACCTGACGTCCAAACATATTGAAGCCAATGAAATTACATACAATCACACCAACACGTGCACCAGGTTCAACCAAATCTTAGTAAAAGACGTTACTTTTTAACCTAACATGTTTCGGTGGCCTGTGACACCATCATCAGGGGTAACACTGAAAATATAAAAGCAGTGATCGTTAAAACACTAGAGGGTCGCATGGGGCCCTGGGCGAAGCAGTGTCACTTGAACTTCCGGATACTTTGACGGAAAACACGTAATGTCTTGACAGTCCAGAAAAAAATAGTATAACACATCAATTGCAGCCAAAATAATAAAGATAAACTCAAGATCGTTGCACCATAACATTCACGCTAGATGTCAAAGTCGGCCACTGTCAATAACTGTACATTGCTGATCCATTTGTGAAACAGTGGAGTTCTGGTCGTGGAATACGTGCATCAATATTATAATACGGCCAAATGTGGCATCGTCCGTAGGGTGTTAGATGGCTCAGTGCAGGAGAATCTAGAATGATTACAACATAAAATTTTTCAAGCCACTTTAATGACTCAGCTCTTCCACAACAAGATGGACTTAAATCAATTCATGGTGAGATCCGTAGCCAGGAAATTGATTAGCTGAATATTCCAGTTGTGGTGCCGAAGCACTAAACAAATTCGCATTTTCTCACCAGCGCTATAGCTGTGTACCACTTTGATGTAACATGACATGTCAGATTTAAATTCGAAATATTGCCACACTAGTTAAAATATTTATTTATTTATTTATCTATCTATCTATTTCGCAGTAATAATTGGCTGTTCTGTCTAAAATGGTTTCAACCATGAATCTGTGTCGAGTGCTTCGTTCCATTATGTAACACACCTACCCGACGTGCCACTGAAGAGCACTGTGTCTGCTGCTAATTAGAAGAGACGGTTGACAAATATTCCGTCAAGCCTGTTCACAGTGGAGCTGAGTTTGTGTACACAAAAGCCGTATTGCAGCGAGAAGCACTTTGTATCATTAGACGGTGTAGACTTCCATCAACGATAGCCGGGCTAAGTAAAGGAGATATCTTATATCTTTACTTCAATCACAGAAAACGCTCTTAATGTGGAATGCACTGTCGTAGACCAGAGTCCTGTAATTTCTAGACGCAACATGATGAAACACCATTACCGCTATCTTAACATCAGTGACTGATGATATTACGCGTACAGTTCTGTATTTTGTGTTCTGACATCTATTAACTAAACAACTGACAGTTCAACACTGCTCGTATCCTTAGCTGTTCCCACCACACACACGATGGGGGTCTACTTCCATCCGCCTCCACACTTATCTCATCCTGAACTCCATCTTTATTTGATCGTTACATCTCTAAATGATCAGATTCCGAAACGTCTCTCCGCCCTAACTCTAAATGTATTTGGTTTCCCAGTTCAAACTACGAGTATATGTACGGTGGAAGGAACGTTACACAGAGATGAAAAAAAAATCTATCAGTAAAGTGACTGAATACGGAATAAAGACCAAGTTTCGACTCCCAGCTAAAGTATGCATTTTGTTTTCAGCCACGTAAGTAAAAGTGAAAAGGTAATTTTCACACTAGATCAGGCCACGAAGACACAGAGGGGAAATAGAAGTGTGGCTCCACTATTTCTTTGACCTCGGCGCTAGATGGGGGTGGGTGGTCAACGCCATTTGCCGGCCGCTTTGCTCCCGGGAAAGAGTCCACCGTACAAAGCGCTGTGTGGGCCCCAGGGCCGGTCTGGACGGGTATGGAAAATCTAGCCCCCCACCACGATCCACTCCCCCGACCGTCCAAGCCCGTATCGAGTCGCTATAGTGACTACGCTATCCCGGCCCACTTTCAACAACGTAGTCTTCTGCAAAACCAATAACAAAAGCAAATCTGTACTGCCGATACTTTGTTTCAGAAAATGCGCTGTAGAACAAAGACAAACAACACCACCAGTATTGTGTCCAGTGAACCTCGCAGTACTACCACAACAGTTATACAGCGTTCAGGAAATCTTGCAGTTACAAAACCCGAAAACTTCCACTTCCAAAAAATCTTAAATTATACTTTAAATTTCAGCAGTTTCTTCTAGCTGCTACGTGTAATAAAGTGAAAGTTGATGAACTGTGACATCATTAATAATACGGTCTCTCTGTTGCTAGGGCTCAGCTTTTACAATCCTGCGACTTGCGTTTTTCGCCACACCGACTACGAACAAGCCTGTTTTACAGGATGTGACGCCATATAGTCTCTTAAGATATTTACTAACCCTCCGATGAACCATTTGCCTCAAAAAGTCTGTAAATTTCTATCATGCTAGAACGGGTCACATTCTAGAAGAATATTTTTGTTACGTAATCATAGACTTACGTTGTGCGGCATATGGCTCCAGGCAGAATTTCTAAACCACAAATCGGTTTCACATTTTTCTCTACATCAGTTTTGGTCCATATTAAGTGTATCTATCCTGAACAATGTTGTGAAATAATAAAAGTTGACACTGTGTATTTTAAACGCCGTGAAAGTCGAAACATAATTTCTGAAAATAAATTAACCGTTCAGCTTGCTTTGACAACACAAAACACAAGCACAAAATTTAATAGCCGTACATAAATATTACAAATATGTGTTCTGAGAACTGGGTTGAAAATCGTTATTTAATTTTCATTTTTGACTTTCATTAGTTTGGCTTCTTCCTTGAAGGCACAGTAGCATTACCTTGAAATTTATAGGTTTATAGACAGCTATACTCGCCTTACTCCTTTTCTCTTCAATTTACAAGTCATCAGCATCTGCATCACTTGTTATTGTCCATTATTCAGGCTTCAAAAAGGAAACAGCGTTGTGACCATGGATTTTTAAGTGATATTTCAGACAGTAAATCACGGCCGTGTACAGTTGCCTTGTACAGGTACCAAGTACATAAATTTAATGTGTTCCATGTCCGTGCACTATATCATACAAAAACACTAATCACCAACAAATGTAAGCAGTCACTGTTTTGATAGTAACGCACTTAAGAAATAAGACTTCATATTGAAAACACTGAATAAAGATAATAGTCCACAAATTTAATGTGTTCCATGTCCGTGCACTATATAATACAAAAACATTAATCACCAACAAATGAACAAAGAGAGTTTTATCATCAATCATAACACACTCCTACATGTTTCGACCCTGCTAGGTCATCTTCAGGGAGAACTTTTCGTTACCGTTACACTGGGGTTGCACTTTCACTCAACTATAAAGTGCAACCTTAGTGTAACGAATACTGAATATTCAATTTCATAAGATAAAGAGTATTCTCACATTTTATACGAATTTCAAGTTTGTTAAAACTAACGTACCACCAGGTTTAGGCAGCGTAAATGGAATTTTTTTAAGGTTTTGGATGTACTTGTTTACTATCTTGTATTGAGGCAGAACTTAATAATTATTCAAAATGTTAACTGGGGAACAGATAAAAATAAAAAATGGATGCAAGTTTCAAATATTGGCCATCCTTGGGCCACTTTGGCTGAAATTTTTCTGGAATTCAAGTTAAATTACGCTACAGTAGGTCAAATTAAATCACGACTACTTCGTTTCCAACGTACTAGTCAAAGATGATTCCATCATTTGACGTTATCACCATCTGAGCCACCGAGTGTGTTCAACCATAGAGACTGAGACAACATTTCCATTCCAAATATTGGTACAAATCTTCACGACAGCAAGTTTGGGTATATCAGGCTGCACGCTGCGACAACAGATTTTTTTGGATCCCATAGAGGATAAACTCATTCATTCAGCATCGTCTTCTGAAGTCCGCCAAACTCATGCTTACTTTACTCTAACAAGCTTCCTGTTTCCCTGCTTTGAGTAAACCAGTGACGCCTCCTATTTGATACTGGGAGGTTCGCTTTCGTACGTACAGTAAGAATTGTGCCGAACCGCTGGAGTAAGGGTGATTTCTATATGAAATAAAATGCTGTACATTGGGGTTTCTCCTGAATGGACGACTGCATTAAGGCAAAAAGAGATGTGACTGTGCATGCCCGTACACTTCCATGCTACAACAGTATGAAGACGGAAAAGAAAAGTCAGTAAAATCAAAACATTAAGAAACAACGTTACATTATAGCTAAGAATACAACGCCTAAAGAAGTTACAGGCAGAAGGGGAACTATCAGAGAAAAGAAGAACGACTTCTACTAAAGAAAAGAGGGGAAAAACAAATACATTCGAGCATACTAAACAAGTAAAGCAGACAAAAAGAACAAAAACAAAATTTCGACCCTACATATCTACACTGCCTACGGTCATTACCCCCATTTGTAAGTACATTTGTATACGTCATAATGGTGACAAACATAGGTGGAAAGATATAATAAGATGTAAATGCGCACAACGAAATAAAGATTATTGCTTTTAGGACTGAAGAAGACCAATACTGTCAATAGAAACCGATCACAAAACACACGGGGGTGTCAGTGTTCAGCACTGAAATAAATGAGATATTTAACATTAAGACCAGATAATCTTCTGTCCTCCTGCCCTTGCACAATACTTGGAGCCTGAAGCAATGAAATAAATCATAATTTTAAAAATACAAAACTCCGCTAATGACTGTGAAACAAACTCTGCGTCTTGAATCATATATGAAGCTCAAAAAGACTAATTACCTGAGACTAATTAGTTTTCCACAACGGTTGGTTTTAATTAATTACTTCTTCCGCGTCGGCACTTCCTTAGGAACAACAGTTTATTGTTCAGCCATAGCACTTAAGCATTTTCAATCACTTTTCGTGAAATTAATCATGATCCCATCTTTCCGCCTGAAGACGTTTCGGGATCATGTTAATGTTATCGCGAAGGAAACGATCCGATATGGGAAACAACGCATGAGAAGAGTCGTTGTTTTGCCTGTATTTTAAGCACACTCAACGCAAAACAAAACATGTTCGACAGGCAGTTTTCTTTCTTGGTTCACTTAACGACGCTCTCTCAAACAGGGCAGTGGAGTCGGTACACAAAAGCTCCGACTCCGACTCCTCGATTTTTAAAACTTCCGACTCCAACTCCTTCATAAAAGCTCAATATGTATTAATAATGGTAAATCTATAAGATATTTCATGGCCACCATGTCCAACATCAGGCTACTTTTTTGACTTATAACCTATATTTAAATATAACTCTAATGGGTAGTGTAGCTATCAGAGGTCTGGAGTTGGAGTATCTAGTTACGATTTTAGACTGAGGTCGCTGTCGGAGTCGGTACATTTTTTCCCGACTCCGACTTCGATTCCACATAAAATTCCTTCCGACTCCGACTCCACATAAAATTCCTTCCGACCCCCACTCCACAGCCCTGCTCTCAAATACTCATCTATCAATAACATGGAAAAAAAGTACATATTACTATTTCGATATGGGATGTGTCGAATGTCAGGAAGAACGGAGAGAAACTATAAAAACCTTACAGATAGCCGTCCCCTCCGCTGATATTCGAATACAGACATAAACCTAGAAGAAGAGCTAGGTGAGTTTTACGCAGTAAAGTATTGTCCGATTCGTAAAATGACCAAAACAGCGGCGGTTGTCACGTGTGAGGTTCTTATGGCTGTCAACAGACGCTGAATGTCGACACTGAGATCTCGTACTATGAAAAATTCTGACAGCTACAGCCCACATAACTCCTAACTCGACAATATTGCACAGTTTATTTACAGCTTTATGTAAACTGTGTCGGCAATGAAGTTGTAGATTGCGTGTATGTGGGGCGAGGTTAAACTTGCTTCAGCATTAAAAGATATTTTTGCCTTTCTAAAGTAATGTCAAATTCACGACACGACAGAGGGTAAAATCTACCATAATTTGTGTGAAAGTTAAGTCCACATACACCTGTTTTTCTACGCTGCCGTTCGGTTTCTTTTCTGAGTGATGTCACAGCGACGTAAAGATTTAAAATATACATCGACATAAGGCAGCGACATTTCAGCGACAGTTCTCCATAGGTACGAAAGAGTTTCAAAGATACAAGTTCCTGATTTATGATGCCGTTTCTTTTGAGTGTATCCGAAACCTTCTGACAATGTTATTCGAATAAGTAACTATCTCCAGTCTGTGCCGACAAGCTCAACACAAAATACAAAGTAAAAAGCGCTCAACTGTAATGAAAATATTTATTTTAATAAACAATGTTTATGTAAGAAAATCACTCCGAAATATGCAAGCATTAAGTTACGGAATTCTTCCCCAGCCGCCCGTTTCACAAAAGAAAAAGCTCAAAGAATTAGAATACGGGACGAGATAAAATTCCTACACATGAAAAAAAAAAAGTCGTGCTGAGCTGCACGCACACAACGGGATGGGAAACTCAAAGATTATTTCAATGAGTAAGTAAGGTTCATTGCAACATTAAATAAAGGTGCTAACACATTGGAAGCCTTAGAGGAGACTGAAAATTTAAAATTACTAAGTACGAAAACTTCAGTGAAGTATTAAATAGTGGTATTAACGAGGCTGAAGCTGTTGGTGTAACTGACAACTGGTGTTTCACATGTCGACATTTACACAAAATTCTACATCATTTTGTTTTATTTAATCTAAATGTTGTAGTTGATTGAACGTTTTATTCGATTGCTTCCAAATTTTTTTCGGAATGTAATTTGAGCAACTGAGCAGCACTGAAATATTAAATACTGATGCTAACAATTTGGAAGCCTTTGTTGCGTCTGACAGTTGGCTTTTTATATTGACAGTACACTGTTCCATATGCTTTTATTCTGTTGAATCGAGTCGTTTTTGAGTTTAGTACCGCAATGTTTTGTTAAAGGCAAAGACGCAGGCCTGCACAGAAACTGTTATCATAATTGTGTTCCAAACTCAGTAATTACTCTCATAAATATAACAAATTTCCGTTGAAATTTCAGTGGGCTTTCTGCTAGTAATTACATAACTGTCAACCTAAAGTAACATGACTGGCAACGTAGGCCTACGTATAACGTAATATCTGGCGCGTTAGCGTAACCACTGTTGCAGTGGAAACACAATAACTGGTGTTCATTTTCTAGTAACAACAAAGTGGTTAATGAAATTACATATATTAACTAGATTCGATCACATAACCTTGTATAAATTATAGTTAATTACTAGTTAACTCACGAATTCAATTAGTAGGCAACAGAATTAAGATATGCAGCAGAACAGAGCCAAATTATGCACAATATTATTGTTTATTTATTCATTATTTTTGTTCATCTCCTCCCCAACATGTTTCGGCAAGTGACAGTTACTCAACTGACGTGTTCCAATACACTCCTACTAGATACACTCGACCTGGTACCTGGGATGTCCAACAACAAAAACCTTGGAATTACATCACCTAGGGACGCCAGGCAAAAACAGTACCATAGCAGCAAAACAAGTACAAGAATTGTGCAGCAACATTTTATGGAAGATTTTAACATTTTAAAAGTTTTAACACTTTATATTCACATTAATGCACATCTTATGTAATTTGATATAGCCCCCTTGATAATGGCATAGTTACTTGCCGAAACATATGTTGGTTCTGTTTTGTTATATTGATCATATGCACGGAAATGAATAACATAAAATTAAGCTAACTACACATAACAGATTTTAAAACAAATCATATTCCAACCAATTTGCACTTTATTCACACATTAAACATAAACGCTGCACTGTCAAAAAAATGTTCGTTTGATCATGGCCTTCAATAAACGTACGTTTTGGCTAAACAGACTGTAACAACAGATAAGTCGTTGCACAGATTCTCAGTTTTTGTTAGTGTCGCCTTACACATTTTACGGAATCAGACAGAATTAATCAATTATGAAGCAGTAAGTATTAAAGGGTATGACTGTGTGTCTGTAGCCTTAGTTATCCAGCATGCAAAGTGCATGCGCCGTATTATATTGCCATCTGTTGCCTGTCCAGCTCTACCATACATTCCACAATATCTCATAAACGGCACGATTTTCTGAAACAAAGTTATTTCACACGAAATTTCTGTTTTGATTTTCTCTACAAATTTCGTCTAAAACGTTTCTCATTCTAAGAAGAATTCAGCAAGATATTATTATAAATGTACACAGCTCTTCACGTAAGGTGCCCTTTATTCTTGTCAAATGCTAACAAAACTTAAATCTACTCGACAGATTCTCGTAAAAGCCTCAAGTATCAAATTTCATTAAAATCTGTCCAGTCGGAGCGAGTTATTCCATGCGTACAGACATACAGACAGACACACAGACAGACAGACAGACAGACAGACAGACAGACAGAGACAGAGAAAGGCGGACGGGCAGACATGGAATGACAAATTTAGCAGTCGGTTTTCGCAGTGCTGCAAACCCGCCTAGGCAAGTTTTCAGGCTTTACAGGTACCTGGCACCTCTGTCATACGCTGGTGCAGTTAAAATAAGACATACGTTCATTTCTGCGACGTGGAAGTTTCGATTTTACAACAACAACAACAACCGAAAAACAAAACAAATACAAAACAACAACTGAAAAACAAAACAAATACCAAGAACTGGCGAACGAAATACGTGATATGTGGAAGCAGGACGCAGTACAAATGGTCCCGATACTAACCTCAGCCACGGGAATAATTCCTGTCACTGTCACAAAGTCTAAAGAGACTTAACCTGCACCCAAACACATATACACAAATGCAAAAAGCGGTAATTCTTGGCACATGTTCAATTGTAAGAAATATCCTAGATTACACATAAGACCACCGAGCCTAATCCTGTTGATGATACATCCCAGGATAGGTGAATATTTCCCAGCTAAAGCTGAGAAGTGAGAAATTCGGATAATAATAACAATTGTGAAAAACGATTATTTGAGCTGAAACACCCTATGATTTTGGCGAATGCATGAAATTGTATATACGGTGCAGTCGTAATCGCCTAAGATGTTATGCACCATGCCCTGGATCTAAGAGCTATTGCACCCTTCACCATAAAATTCACGTTTGATGAGAATGTGGGACACATTTAAAGGTGACCTACATCGTTAACGTCAGGTGCAGGATCTCCAAATAACATACTGCGATTTGAAAGAAAGTGCGACTTATCCGGAGGCGTCCAGTAATGACATCCTCTTCCTGCATGAATCTCAAGAAGAACCGCCACACATGCACGGAAGGTACTGTTGTCCTGCACACGACAGCATTCGTTCTGCCAGGTAAAACAATTCAAAGTAGAACAGTGCCAACGACTCCTAGCTATAGCAGGCTTAGAATTCAAGGTTAAAATCTAAAGTCATTCCTCTGGCAGTATAGATAAAAGACATAAGAACACCAGCAGAAAAGAAATACTTATATGTAGAAAGGTATAAATATCAAGAAAATTGCGTATCTGCACCATTCGTCCTCTTAAGACTCCCTTAGATGTGTACGTGTTTGTGAACAGGGTGCAGCAAGTAGAGGAATAAAGTTGACCTAAAAACACACGAAGGCAATGCCTGTAGCCATAATATTACACCAGACAATCAGGGTACCGCAAACGATGCCAGGCGTATGGATTCGGATCCATCTACAGAAGTAGGCTATAAAATTTCGTTAATCATTTGACAGCGCTTAACAGTCACTTCCTGAATCACAGAAAGCGCTTTCTGTATCAACAGCAAAGAAAAATCACTTAATTTAGTTTAGGAAAACCAAGCTGTTTATCCTACGATTCCTACAAAATACATGCATATACATACATTATTTGTGCAAAACGCTGAAATTTTAATATTAGAAAAGCTTGTACAGCTTTGTTTAATTTAAAAAAACAGTATACTTAAATCGTCGACAAAAACGCAAACTTTAAAATCCGTTTGGCTTTTATATTTCAGCGTTACCTGCATATATTTCAATAAGAAATCTGGTCGGCTTCAGGAGGTACCTCCTGGTCGAAGCAGGACTTGCTGGAAGCAAATTATAATGGACCATAACTGCTCTTTTTATGGTTGCTTTTAACATGCTTCACATGTAAACACTTTGGTACGGACATCATTATTAATGTGTTTAATCACACAGTAGTTGAAAAACGTTCTCAGTACAAGTGGAGCCCACCCTAAGCCCTCTGCACACCCAATTACAGCCCAAAGGCAGAAGGAGACAATTTAATGTTCAAGGCTATTCCAAAAGTTCCATTCATCCTTATTACCAGCGAACAATTTGTTGAGTTAATCGGGAAGAGGAAAATTTGCTATGAATTTCACGGACTTTTGATAAGTATGCAAATGTCCTGTTAAATTAATCAGGTTCTATTTTCTCTCTCTTTAAAACTTCCACACTTCCACTTACATTGGTATCAAAAGTTGTCTCCCTTTTCGGAAGCATGAACGCCGGAAAATACAAAAAAAAAAATATTAATTTCTTTAAATGTTCCCGTGCAATAGGGAAAAGAGAAATTAAGAGAACCTTGAAATACACAGAGAAATGAATTTCTGCGAATTTTCAAAGCTGTACTAGGGGGAAACATTTCAAAGAAAACAATGTGCAAAACATATAGTTGGTTGCTCGACTGCAAATAACGAAGGGTGATATTGTTACTCTTAGTTACAACACCTCGCAGAAGAGTCTACAGAAGACAGTATATTCTTTCCAAAAGATAACAGTCTTTTGCGTACAAGACTACGTGGTGATAGAACTCCAACACCCGTGATATAAGCATGGGCAATGTTGTAAACATTCCGAGATGTAAAACAAACCCATAATTAGACCTCTCACTTCGCAACTAGAATTTTTTTCTTACAATAACCACAAGCAAACATGCATTTCATTAAATTCAAGAATGTTTCCTAGTTTGGGTTCATTAACTTCCTTCTCTGGCGAAAGCAGATGTCTGGCTCTCCCCATTCCAGTGTCGCTTTCAGTTCCAGTTACACACAACGAGTAAAACCTGGGCAAAATCTGTAAATACGCACTTACCTATAAATGGGCGTGTTGCTGCTATCTTTATACCAAATCACAAGAGTCACTTTATCAGTGGGGTCCGTTGTCTGTAGGCTACAAGGCAACCTGGCAACACCAGTTAATACAGCTGTAGTTTCTACTGACGCCACTGAAACAAAGACGGGGTGAAATGTCGTTAATAACGTCGACACCAGGACTACGCAAAGTTTTTCATTTTTAAATCAATTTTAATTCTACACGCAGGTATCCCTTAGGACATATATTTAATTTACTACGGCTCACACTCGACATCCTTTGTTTTCAACGCTGCTAATTAAATTGCACTACAGTTGCATTCGCATTAAACACGTCTTTGAATAAAACTGTAAATTCTACCGACAATTTTGTCACAGCCAAATCACACAACCTGCATCCAAAACACAAGGTGTAATACTTGGCGGGGAGGAATGGGGCAGTTTAGATAAATATTCAGGTATTTTAGATGAGTTTGCAAAATAATCATCGACTACTAGACTCATCACGCCTGTCCGTCAATCCGTCCGCCTGACCTCATAAAACAAGCCGGCCCCCACCAGAAAAATTTTTGTTACACTTCGTTATTCGTATTTTGACTAAACTTTGTCGACATATTCCGATTCTGATTAAAATTGGAGAGAAATAGCAGACGTTTTGCATGAATACCTACGTGCATATGCGTGGGTGGTTTTTATAATGGAGACATACTGTGTTCTCTGTGATGTATATTCTGAGGCGTAAGAAACAACTGACAATCTAAATACTTCGCGTTTTACGAGACAACAAGAAATAGAATATCTTATCCCTTAATAGATAGGTACAGGACACAAGATATTCAGCCTTTTACGAGCGAAGGACAGGGAGTATGACGTCTCGAAGTTAAGGACGTAAGGAGCCTGTATAAAATACCTCAAAGCCAGATAGGAGACAGACACATTTAAATATCTGAACACATTACCCACACGACACATAAAGGAAACTGGTGGCTACGTTTAGAATCAGCTGAAAGAGTATGTGAACAGCAGGCGCATCAGGGATAAGAGTGACAATGGCAGAGGGAACGCGCCAGGTAGCAGGCCTTCCGGGAATTTAAGAACTTAGTCTTGTAAACTGGGGGAGGTGCGAGTGGATGGTAAGTGGTCAGCTTCAGACTTCGGTCGCTTTATTCCAGATGCCTCACATTAACTGGACAGGAGGGTGGGTGGACTCACGCGTCTGACTGCGATAAAAACGAAATTATGTTGCTGAGTCCAGGACAAGAAACGCAGCTGTACATCATTTGGCTGGCCATGTTAATGATATCAAACTCACAAAACCTTTTTCTTCCGCAAATAAAAGCAAAATTATTGTAAAATCAAACTTGGTCATAACTTCGTGAAAGGGACTGAATATATCAACGGGGAATATAACGTTATGGTTAACAGTGGGGAACTAATTGGTACCACAGAATATCTGACGCAATAGGCGGGGTGTCGTATAAACCGATGTCGTTATAACTGGGTTAGACTGTATTTGAATTTCGTTAAGGTAATCTTAAACCACCTCAATAACTTAAAATAACTTACTCGAATCGCCTTCAGTTCCTAAGTTGTAACGTTTTTCGGCTGGAATAATAGTTACGTCTTCAATGAACTTCTCTAAAATTTTAACTTGCACTGTCAGACCCACATATTCAGAACAATTTATATTACTGAAACTTCAAAGTATGGCAGCTAAATATTAAGAATTTTATTGACATACAAATATACTGTCCTTTTATATTAGCTCAGATAAAGATACACGCTGTACGAAAAAGCTATAAAGTAGCTTAATATTGCTACTTTTTTTTTACGACAACCTTGCAGGGATCTAGTCCGTTTAACTTTGGGAAACAAAATTTCCAGGTATGCAATTATCTGCCCTCCAACAATTTCCGTCACCTCCCTGTTTATAAACCACAGAATAATACGGACATATGCAATGTGAATAATTAATAATAACTACAAATCTTAATACACAACATGAACTACGACAGGGGTAGCGGTACTAATAATAGTATAAAAAGCAAAGGAAAGGGATATAAAATTTAGTTTTGAGGAAGGTAATTGATAGTACAAGTGGAAATGTCAAACGCTTTTAAGTTAAGTACTACAACAAGAGAAAGTCACGTCGTATCGAAAGACGCCTCAAACAGAATGCCAGGTTTAATGATTTCGCATCGGTCTAACTGAAGCGCCATTCATCAGGCATAATACTAATCGGACGCCGCCATCTTGAGTGGTCAGTAACTCCTGGAACAAATCGTCCTTCCACGACTTATTTACTCTTGAATATAAGGTCAGTACTTCCCTTCGAAATGTCGAGGTCTGATTACCACTGACGCTGCGTCATATCCGAGAAGAGCAGAATTCTCTTTCCACATAGTGACCGTAACTTGATCGGTGTTTCACGATTTTATCTAATTTCCTGTGTGACAAGCCCTCTGTCACAAATTTAACTTGATTCAAATTATAAATTTAAGTGAACCTATTAATTTCGGTGTACATATCCAAGAAGAAATTTGATTAAAATTTATTAAATTGTTTCTGAAATAAAACATGTGATTGAAGAAGCA
This sequence comes from Coptotermes formosanus, assembly GCA_013340265.1. Taxonomy (NCBI): domain Eukaryota; kingdom Metazoa; phylum Arthropoda; class Insecta; order Blattodea; family Rhinotermitidae; genus Coptotermes; species Coptotermes formosanus. Next base: position 3,455,126 of record BLKM01006251.1, on the reverse strand, counting down.
GACTTAAAATTTTTATAACATATACACGGCGACAGTGTATGCGGTAATCCTTGGGTTAACACCTGGACTGTCTGACCAGCTATACTGAGTAATGTGCTTCGTGGTTTTCCTCAGTCTGTGCTCGTAAATGATGGGAAAGTAACTCAAGAGAGCCCCAAGCTGCAACTTTGCACATTCCTTATAACTCGTTATCCATTAATCACTATATTACCCGTTGCCATATTGTCGGAGCAAACGACAATGTCCTTGAAGACGCCACGGAGACACTACGACAATATACGCTCATTTTACACAGTCGTACATCCTGCAAAAACCTCTTCATACATACACGTGTGTGTGTGTGTGTGTGTGTGTGTGTGTGTGTGTGTGTACTTTACACACCCTCAGGAATATGCAGACCTACAGGCCTGCTTACACACGTCGGGGGCATCCAATTATGGGGATGTTTCAAGGTGAAACTGAATCGAAGTCTGCATTTCCTCCCAACTTCTGCAGATGGCCAAATGCTCTACTGGCCGTCTTCAATCAATAAGATAGGACGAGCTCCTCTAAAACACTGGATCTGTTCCGACCTCTAGCAGGAAGGTCGAAGAGCTACGCAGTCTAGTAACCAGCTTCTGAGCTTACCAGATACAGAAAGTAAAGTGAAAGTGAAATCTTCCTTGGCTAAACCTTGTGATATAGCAACTGCGTCTTGGCCAATTTGGTCACTACGTTTATTTTTGCCTTCATGTGAAGTTTATTTATGAGTATATTTTAAGTCTACATTGACTGCGATGCAGTTATTTTTATCTAAACACTTCCAATGTTTGGTATGGTGCACAAATTCTGTCATATTAAATGCATTTAGAAACCGAGAAGATAGTCAAAACCTAAGGGAGTTGGTTAAGATTTTTTCCCCCATGGCGCAACAGCCCCTAGTGGGCCAGGGCCTCCTCATTATCGAGGCTTCACGATCACACTCAGACACACCACACTCGGTGGGACTCCTCTGAAAGAGTGATCAGCTCGATGCAGAGACCACTACCTGACAACAAACAACACTCACAAGAGAGAGAAAACCATGCCCCCGGCGGGATTCGAACCCAAAATTCCAGCAAGCGTGCGGCCACAGACCCACGCCTTAGACCGTGCGGCCACTGGGATCGGCTGGTTAAGATGTTACACAGGACAGCAAGGAAATAAAAATTAAGAAAAACAAATAATAATGACAAAAAATAATAATAATGTAATACACATTGGCTCAGCCCTAAAACCTAACTTTTAGTATTTTCCTGTTCAGAAGGGATATTTATAATTCTAACTCAAATTAATGTGGCTTTCCTCAGTCCCTCCATGTCAGTTGCTCAAATTAGGTCATGGCCGCTACCGTTCACATACTTTTCAATTCATTGTTTGTTAACATCGAACCATTCGATCTTTTAAAATCCCAGTCTGAGATACTAACAACGTTTTTAAACACCGAAAAAATAATATAAAAGTTATAAGAACCAGCATAAGAACAAGAAACGTTCAGATATCCGATCAGCTGTTTTTGGCAACTCTCAGACTTGTTGGTATAAACAATGCACAAACGGAATGCTTATTTCATCCGAAATTTAGAAACGGACACTCATTTCGATACTTCTCCTAGTTTTCTGACTCTACTGCTTTACAGTACTTCACTATTATGTTCTTACAACTACCATTACAATACACCCATTTCCACGATACAAGTACCCACGGTCTATACCACCACCACCACCACCACCACCGCCGCCGCCGCCACCGCCGCCGCCGCCACACCACAAATACTACCATTAACACTAATACTATACTACTGAAACCAAAGCCACTACAACTACCACTAAAGTAAACAACATTTAAGCAGCAGCCTAATTAACTTCAGTAAATTACAGACTAGTGGCCCCACTGCCTGGGTAAAAATATTATTTTATTTCTATAGTACTGTGTGTTACGAAAAGATTTGACACGCACTACAGCAAGCAAGTAACGAATAAACACGCAAAAAAAAAAACAAATACCTGTTTTATTACTAATTCTGAAACTCAAACCTGTATGACAAAATGCTGCACTCAACGTATAAATCGAATAAATGGAACAAGAAACTGACTACATGCCAGGCATTAGCACATCGTGCAGTGCCAAGTCTCAGACAAAACGTCTCTCTTCCTCTCAGAACTCCAAAATGCGGAACGCGGAAAGCAGAGACACAAGTCAATGAAGACAAGAGCGAATTCTAGCACTGCTGACAAAGGTCTGTTTTTCTGCAAGTCAGAGACCTTCGCTTCTGTCACGAACACATTTTACGGTTTAATCAGAAAGTTCCTATTTCTATATTCTTTGGGTCAATGAAACCGATTCGCTCTTTGCGAAGCCTCCATACGACAAAATTCTACGCAAACACTGACGATGTTACAAAAGCTTAAGTGCCTCTTTGCATTGCGTTGGAGACTAACAGGAGGATTTTATCTCTGAATGAGGTTACCCGTCTGCCATTTAAGAGGAGAGGAAAAAGGAAAATGGAAAGCTATGCAGAAAAATATTCAAGTAGATTACACACATAAGTTAATGTAATAAAATACAAAAGTTTCAGAACAAGTTTAAACGTGAAAAACGTTTGGTTACCATATTGTGTTACTGTGTACCTTACAGTAAATCCCGTATAGTTAAACATTTGTCTGATACGTTTCACGATCAGAATGGTCTAAACAAAGGACTGTTTTATATGCATTGCTTTCCAAATCTGATTTAGATTAGGAAAGGCCGGGAACAAGAGAACTGAAACTGAAACGGGCACAATGGCTGCTGGTCTATGCAGATTATATTAATCATTTGGCTTTAACACAAATACTACAGAATCACAAAAGCGTCGTTAATCGCTAGTAAAGATACTGGTATACAAGCAAATACCCAGAAAATAAAGTATTTTGTTAACAACTTGTAACCAGAATTCACGAAAATACCGTAATAAAAAGCGGTGATAAACCCAGTCAAGGGGCAGATTTAAAATATTCGGTAACGACACCAACAAACCCATACTGCATGCATGAAGAAATTAAGACCACATTAAATTAGAGGAATTTTTGCTACAATGCCCTTCACTTAAGATTACATCTTCCCTCTGCTATCTAACGACTTGAGCGGAGACGGTACGGAGCGTATAAGCCTACGCAAGAATGTTAAATTGAGCTTAATTCAGGTACACATTCTGAAGAAAGTACTGCAGATAAACATTTGAAATTTTTACCACCCGTAGCCTATTAACGTGATCACAATCTGATAAAGAATTAACTGTTTTCAGGGAATACATTATCCATAACACGTTTCTGTATTTTTCATGTATTTATTTTTAATTTTAAAGTACTTTTTTCATATTCACTTATACCTGCACAGCTACTTGCAGTAACTGCAGTACCAAACCTTTATCTGATTGACTATCATGATATTTTCAAGGGATGGTGAAATTTTCAGGCTTCCATCTCACATACTTTATGAGATAATGGTACCGGAAATTAAGAGAACGTAGTTTTGAGAAAAATTGATTTAAAGTCTAACGTCACTCAAAACAATGGTAAATAATGATACAGACTCAAACTTAATGATTCCCAGTACCACACCTGGATCATCTGGGCCATCTTGATCTTCTTCTCTTCTTTCCCTTTCCTTGCTTCTGTTTAGATGCTCAACGTTGCTATTTCTGCCTTCCAAACCCTTGCCGTAACTATCTCCTTCACAGCATTCACTGGTTTGAGCCAGATCTCACACCTAATACGGCCAGGACAGCATTCTTGTTTGCTACATCATCATTAAAACACAGTACTGCATCATATACCACCAACTTGAATGTGTGAAGCCTTACAAAACAGTTTTGGATATCCTTGTCCAAATAACAGAGTTCACACGTTCGTTAAGATTGTGAGTTTTCCCATGAAAACATTTCTTCAGAGGATCTACATCAGCAAGATCCCTGAACACTGGTTTAATTGCATCCACAACAGCAGCTGGTAAAGAATATTTATGTTCATATGCAACCCCTGAACGGGCACTGTTCTTGAATTTACACAAACTGTCACCACCACTTCGGCAAACACCATGCTGAGGGTTCCCATTTGTTAACAACTTGTGAAAAAAGAAAGCCCACACGTCTCTCTTCATGGCTGCCAAATTGTTGACATTCCTCCTGATGGCTAAACTATAATAATTTCGTAATTTGTCTGTTTCAGACTGAGTGAGGCGACCTTTGCCTCCAAGAGGTTTGATGTCATGCAATTTTGATCCTGTCTTTTCTGTCACAAGTCTCCTTAGTCCTGCTCCAGTTCTTTTCTGTACATGACCTGTACATTCCAATTCTGTTACAGCTATGTTGGGATCACAGGACTTCCCTGCAACCGCCCTTTGGTACGCTTTGCTGTCCCCATCAAGAAGACACTTTTTGTAACAAACACCTCGGGTATGAAGAGAACAATTATTAAAGCTGTTGAGTACACCAGCACCTTCCATTCCACCACTTCTTCCGTCACGCTTCTTTTTACACTCACGTTGGGAGGCTGGATTGGTGTGACAAACAAAACAAGACTTATTCCTTATTTCTAAACCTAAAACTTTCCCCCTGTCAATAATGCCATTCAGGAAAGTGTGTCCACAATTTTGCCCGGTACCATCAAAAAAGCAATTATATGTGATGGATTATCTTCCTCATTCCCTGGTACAGCTTCTAAGACTGTTTGCATCATGAAGAATATAATCACATCTGCCACAGCTGAACCAGTAGTCTTATTTTAAATACTAAAACTTGTTGGAAGCTGGGGAATATTCAGCACTGCACGTAATATTTTACCCGCGTCTCTGCCTTTGCCAGTTTACCTTAGGCCTATCACTAAGAGGATGTTGTTATCACACAACCTGCTCCTGGTATTGTTTGAAGTCATCATACCTACAGCATGATCACATTTATACGATTCAACAACTAAATTGCTTACAATACCTCTCCTTTTTCTATGGTTTTTCAAACAAAGATATGTTACCACCACAATGTTTGCAATTAGTGTTTTTTTATCTACAAAGGCACAAAGCAGGTTGATACTAACTACAATGTTCCCATCATGAGTAAAATTACTTTCACTTTCACAGAAATTGTTCTCACCTATCTGAATTTCAGTATTCACGGAAGTGCCATGTACTTTTTTGTCTGATACATTGAGGTTAGGTTTTACACATCTGCTTTCGCCACTTCGGTCAGATCGAGGCTGTCACTTTTCTGTTCATGCATACATATTTTGTTCCTTTAAATTTTCATTTCGATGCAAATTTCTTTGTTCTAGGCATTTTTAAATAAAAACGGACCACGTGCCACACAAACCTTCAAGACACAAAATAACAGAGCTCGAAAGCACTATCGATACTAATGGCAGGCAGTGAAACATAAGAGACCAACATTTCTCTCCACAACGAAGAAAGAAATATCCCCCTAAACCTAACGCTCTAGGGATTTCAGCCCTTTTCTGCTGGAGTGCAAAAAGTGAGCGCGGCATTGAAAGGACATGGCCTTAAATAATAACTTATTAAAAGTTAACCATATGTCGGATTTGAATAAAATTAATGTTAATTACGCACAAAAGAGCCAGGTATACAAACATGGCAAAATCTAAAAATCGAATTTTTGAGCCATCATGACGTCTGTCTCTCCTTAAAAGTTAAAATAAACAAAATTTATAACTTTGCCTCTTGTCCCTGAGGACGTACAGCTCGTTCTGTCACTGTAAGCAAGCTGTACGGACTGGGTGTTCGAGAACGGGGTGCTCAGGAGCATAATTGGACCTTAGAGCGATGGAGCATTAAGGAACAAACTTCTGCCATCGTAGTGCCAAATGTTATTATGATTATTCAAAAAATGAAAACGAGAGGAGCGAAAAATGTGGTACGTGACAAAAGGGAAATGCTTATGGGATTTTCGTCGGAAGATATGAAGGCAAGATACCAGTAGACTTATGAGCAGAAAGGATGCGATTGCATTCATCTGATTCGGGATGTGACCAAAAGTAGGCACCTTGGAATAATGGTAATGAACATTAAGTTCCTAAAATATGGGTACCACCTTGACCAGCTGGACATTCTCAAGATTGACTTTGCTATCCGATGCAAAGAGATTGCCAGCTTAGAATCATGTCGTGTAAGTGGGTGTATATGTTAGCTAAAGGGATGATCATATTTATCAGTAGTGGTAATATACGGAACGATGAAGACGAAATGAGGCGGTTTGGAGGATTAAAAAATCAAGATACCACATTGATCGCTCCTGGAGGCAGTGGCGGGACACTTGAAGTGGAGATGTTGTAAAATAATCGCAGACGTCCTTGTCGCATTGTAAGATTAAAATAATACGAAAATTTGTAAGAAAAAGCAATGCATTTGATCCAAGGTATTCCTAAGAAAAATAATAAACTACATAATATAAATCATTATCTGGGCGGTTTTTGTTTGTTACCTCATGTAAACTCACATGTAACGTCACTTGTAAAATACAACAAAATTTACAGACTCAGATCATGTGCAAGATACACGTATATTGAAGCAGTCGCGGTATATTTTAAGGTTTTCACATCAGAATTATTGGACGGCCTGAGAAAACCACAGAAAACACTTCGCTGTACGACAAAGTCTTCGCGGACAAACGGCGGTTTCAACTTGTAATCCACGTTTACATGGAACGTCTGTGAAAATCTGGACATTACTTCAAATTAAATTACTTCTTTCTGAGAAATTACGTTAATTTATTCGTTTTGTATATTTCAAGTCATCCTTTTAGAACGGCCAGTTTCGGCTCGAGATATAAAAGATATTCTTTCCAAATGTATGACGCTGTATTACATTTAGCAATAACTTGAAGAAATCAGGTTTTCAGATTCCTGTTGCCTAATATGAAACTAAACTTTTGAGAATGTAGTCTCTCTCTCCAATGACTCTACGGTCCATACCGGACCTAGTCCTTCTGCAGGATCAAATTCAGGCGTGTCTATCTCTCACTATTTTTTCCCAGCGTCTAACACCAATTTTCTTCAGATCATTTTCAGCATCATCCAACCGTCTCTTCCTTGGCGCGTTCCAACGGATGTTTTTCCTTCTTGGACATTCGTAAACACTTTCTTCACAGTTCTTTCTTCTGGCATCCTTTCCACGTGTCCTACCCATCGTAACCTTCATTTTCTAATTTCTGAGATAATGTCCGTTTCTCTATACTGATCCATGAACTCTTGATTGGTGCGGATCCTCCTTACGCCATTTTCAGAATCGAATCGGTGCCCCACAATTCACAAATTATGGGTCCTCTTTCCCCACGGGCTATTGCTATGCAACGCTGTGGTTCTATTAAGATCGCCCCTGTGTAAGTAAAGCCGACTTTTTGGAGCGTATGACCACTCAAGGTGAATGCCGTCAACAGGAAATTAACATAACTGCCACTGGTTACAGAAAATTTTGCATTTGTTCGTAGGATAACACGAGCATTTGTCATTATAATAAGAAGTACACGGGTTGCTTTGTTGACTGCCTACGAGATGGTGCAAATCATGTGAATGTGCGATGTTAGGTTACACTGCTAATGGGTTAATGAAGACTTAAAACAGCATCCACCTCCCTGGAGCATTGTACATTCAGACATACGTTCGTTAGCTCAAATGTACAGTCACAGTATGCGTATCGCATTACCTAAATTACGTTATGCTCCTCATGTTTCGTCTATAGTTAACATAACCTGATACTTAACGCACTTTCTGTATAAGTACATGTTTAAAACAGTGTCTTGTTTCATGACACTTCTACGGCATGAATTATCAGTAAATACCAGCAACTACACAGTAGCGAAAACTGCACTTTTCATGCCATCAGAACTGTGTCGAAATCTAAAATTCATCACCGTTTAAGACACAAGGATAAAATCTGAGATAGGACAGCTGGTTTCTCGAGGAATATCTTGGAGTTTAAAGCTTGATTTTTTCACTAAAGCCTCTTCATTCAACTTCCATTTTCTTTTAAACTGCTGGCAGCTGCTTGTATTCTGTTTATGGCATGAATTAGATATTAATTAGGAAGTGTTCACCACACAATTTCAGATGTTAATGTGTTACGCAGAAGGAAAGAGGCCACATTGAAAACCGATCAGTAAAAGCGACAATATATTTAAAATGGATCTGTAAGATAGGGTTGATTGCATTAATCGGCTTCACGACAAAGTTTAGTAGCGGGATTTTCTGAATATGAAAACTAACTTTCAGAGTCGTTTGAAAATGGGGAATTTCTTGACCAGGTCGGTGACCATTAGATTCTTGAAAGGACTGTATTGCGAGGAAGGGTTATTGCTGCTCTTGCTTCTTTTTGTTATAGGTCTGCATGTGTTTCATCTTTCCCTGTCATGCTCTACAGTTCCATTCGATTTACTTCATTCGGTAAGTTATTCCTCAGAATTATTTGAAGTCGGCCTGTTGCAACGTCATAATTTTCAGCAGAACTAAAAAAAAAAAAATCCTACACCCATTCATGTCACAACTTGAAAATGCCATAATGGCAGCTCCCACGTCTGAGACCCTAAGGGCGTCAAAAATAACCTGGTTACTGTGAACAAAATAGAAGTGATAGTGGCAAGTACGCATTAATGTAGGTAAATATTAATTCTAACATTAACATGTAAATTCGCAACAAATTCATAGATCAAGGCAAATAGGCTTGGAACATTCATTGCAAATAATTTCCCTAATGTTCGCAGCTTACTGGGCTGGTGTATAATGAACACATTGATAATCACACTTTTACTAACGGAAGGCGGTTTGTTACTCCATTAATCTTCATGAAAAACGAACGCCATGCTACTCAGTGACGCGTATGAGCACAGTGGGGTAGGAATGCACTGTACTAATCGAATATCATTTATAATGGATTATGCTCAGTCAAAATTTGTGTATATTTGCCATTTCCTAGTTACAGCGTTACAGTCTTGCTCAGTTTGACCACAGGAAGGTGAAATATAAAGGGGCCACTTGCGTGAATACTCTATGTACTTCTTTCCAATTGCAAGAAAAAAATATGTAGTTTAAGGGTTCGAACTAAGAAAACAAGTGTGTCTGATTTGTTATACTGTCCAGGCAAGGATTTCATTTTCTCTACTCCAGCATCAGCAAACACGCCTTCATATTTGGTGGAACGCCTCACAAAGTCTGAAATCTTTTCTTAACCCTAGAATGTCCATAGGTTAATCAGGGCAAGTCCGTATGAGCAACAAGGATAAGAAAGCGAGAGGGCAAGACAGAGCAAATAAGTTGCTCCATACCGCACATGTTGTGTATGCTAAAATTGGACGCAGAAGCCCCGCACAAAACCGATGAGACTCATTGTACTGGTAACACTCTGTAATTTTATTCAGGAGGTAAAAAAAAAAACAGTCCCACTACAGGCCTATACAGACCCTGAGGGTTCCAGGAGGTTGAGGCTCCAAGATTTCAAGACAATCGGCACAGTCGTGTGCCGATTGTCTTGAAGGTTATCAGGTTATCAGCCCTACGCACCGGCCGCCTTTAGCCCCAGGAAATATTCCTGGTATTCGTTTCTGTTAGAAGTTATTCAGGAGGAACTAGTCTCAAATCCTAGGTCGTCATTTACCTTGACAGTAGATTTTTAGAGTTTTCTTCCTTCTTCCCAGCCTTGTGCCCCATAATGTTGCGAAACTGCTCACCACGCTCTTCCAAAATTTTTGCCCCATAATGACCCGAAACAGGTCACGATATTTTTCTTTCAAATCCTTATCTCATCCTGATCATCTTTCGATTTCTTCGCCTTTGCTTCCTATCCGAGTAGTTAAAACAGCCCCATTTAACAACCTGGTAAGCGAAACAGTACCGCACTCTTCCACTCCCTTTAAAAAATCTGTCATTCAGAACTGAATGGGTGGCTACACAACAGTATGAGTAACAAATGCCATTGTAAATAATAAATATTGCAATTACGTGACTGGGAACTGAATGTCATACAGAGGAGTCTCTCGAATATTTGATTTCCATCTCGTTGATTCAAAGCAACACGACCGCATATGATCCATGAACGCAATAGTCAATCCAACTGTTTGCTTCAACAGACACAAGAGTCTCTCGGCTTTAAAATATTTCTGACCCTTTGAGTTACACAGGAGAATTAGTGTTCAGCCGCAGAGCACTAGCTTAGTTTACTGAGTCATATGAACCAACTGTGTCACAGAATCAACACAGAATTAGGATAACAGATCACGCTGCGAATTGGGAACACGCACCGGAATTATTTACTATCGCGTTACCTAAACACCGGCAGTGAAATCCTGGCCAGAAAGAATTTTCTGCCAATGGTAATGGTAAATGTAATAACAGAATTTGTAACAGCAAAGAAAGGAACTACTGTATAATCCAAATTTCAGCTCTCACCAATGCATATGGTATTAAAGTGCTATATTTTGTATTCCATTAGTTAATTATACAATGCATCACCATATTTTTGGATGTAAATATATTAATATTAATTTTCAGGCCTGAAGGAGAATTTGTAACCAAACAAGTGAAAGGCGTGCACTTATAAAACATTACGTTTCTCACAAAAATGTATGCACAAATAATTATATAGGCAGGAATATTAAGTTCACACAATAAGTTTTGTCAGGGATTAAAAAATGCGTTTACTTGCTGGTTGTCATTCTACAGCTCACTGGCATTGTATATAATCGTGTGGTTGGTATTTGTTTCAGAAACGGCCTACTGCCTGAATTAAAGCAGTGAGGTGGTTTCGGAGACAGAACCGATCTCAAATCATAGTACACCATTTTGTTGCAGGTAAATAAATATATCCAATGGAAATCATACCACTGATAAAGACTAGCTTTATCTAATAAACCTGAAAGACTAGACAGGTCTCCTTTACCAACCAATGCACCTTTTATTATTATCACAGCCGACATGTTTCGGCGCCCATTATGACGCCATCATCAGGGGCTTATACACTATAATCATCACAGAATGGATATAACATATTTACATCCACCATCTGTTCGGCATGATCAAATCACTGACTATGATGCAACTTATGGCAATTCCAAAAAAATACAACTGGATCTTGAAGAAATTAAAGACAAGTGCACACTAATTTCATAATATGTATGCATTTTATTTATTCGACGTGAAATAGTGGTGTGATACATTTTATAACATTCATCTTACGTGAAGTAGTGTGACTGTGATATATCATACATCAACTACAAGGGCTACTTGTAAAATTGGATTTTAAACCTTTTATAAATAAGTGTAAACCATCTAGTGAAATTATACAACCCTGTGCTGTGTATCCAATGCGATGACTTAAATCGCATACTGACGATATTAATGAAGTCTTTCTCATGATAGTGTATGAGTGGAAAACTAATCAAGACCACGAAGAATCATATGGATATTCCGTGATGATTATAATGTATAAACCCCTGATGATGGCGTCACAATGGGCGCCGAAACATGTCGAGTGTGATAATAATAAAAGGTGCATTGGTTGGTAACTGTACTCATTATTGAAAAATGCACGGTGAGAACAATATATAAGGCCTCCTTTATCCAAAGACATACACACAGGCACTGAAACATCTGGAATTATTTGAATCACAAAATGAAAATTCCAAGGTACACAAAATCATAGTAGTTTACATTAAGACACTATTCACGGCAGAAAAATAAGAGAGGTTTAAATGAACTGTAAATATCGCAAAACATTTCCCATGTGTCAAGTCTAAAACCCCTGGCGCATTTACAACTTATTGTTCAGTTACCGACCTGGAGGGATTAGCAAAGACACATACTAGCCTAATTACTATCATCGTGTTCTTCAGCAAGATTTTTTGGACGCGACATGTGTACTGGAAAATTTATTACCGAATTTGAGTCCATTTCTTTTAGACAAAACAAAATTTTCCAAAACATGAAAAAGAAGACTGATGTTGTTGAGTAAATATAATAAGCTTTTAGCGTCATTAAAGAATCCATACAAATGAAATCACTGTCCATGCTTAGAAATCATGGCAAGTTTATGGATAACAACATTTCCTCCTGCATGTAGAGCAGGAGTATTTGAAGTACGAAAACTTAAAAGATCAGTCCTAAATTTTCTTAACTGGAGTCAATATAAATTACTTCTTGATCGAGACCGTTCTTCGCCGGGGACACTGCTGCAAATTACTGGCCTTCAGTTAACAGAACCATTCAGTAAGTTAGACAACGTAAGGGCAGTCCATTATTTCAGCATCACAAGCACCAACCGTAGGTCCTCCGGGGGCACTCACGTTCAAATCACATTTAACGCATTCACACTAACGAAGTCCCTGAAGTTTTAGTGACATACCTACCTTCAATCAAACTGACTCCCTACAGACTTGCGTCAGGTAGCATTTCCACTGTCAGAAAGTGCACAAAGTTTCTACATGAGTTAATTGCTAGCACGCTTCTTTGAGTTATTTGTAAGAATTGCACAAATATGGACAGATCCTGTCACTCAGTGCGTGGATTTGTGTGTCCCATTTCATAAGGACGTCAAAGATTTGGTTGAAATGTTGCACTGGAAACACACAGCCCCTCTCAAAATTGTTGGTGGAATATGACCCTGTTTTGCATAAACTTGGTACTAAACTTTTGCTACAAAGTGAAGAAATAGAAAGCCTAGGTTTTCTTCAGGAAATAATTTTCTATAATATAGCTACACTTTAAAAATGTGTCTCCTAAGTCCATATAATTTGCTGAAAACATTTATTTTTTGAGTATTTTTGGTTAATTAGAAGGAACAACAATCTGCGATTATTTGTTCTGCCAAATGCTTAAAAGAGAACGGCTTCTTCGAATAAATGAATGTGAGGACCAGTATTGTAGAAAACACAGAAAACACACGTTTAAAAGTGCACATTGCAATTTTATGTAAGTTATAAACAACGTTCCACTCTTTTCCCAGATATAAACCTATTATTCAGAAATCTTACCAAAGAGTAAATTTCTATAAAGATTTTGGTTCTCATGATTTTAAATATCCATCCTACAGAAAGTTTTAAATTACAGTTTATCTGAATTTTTTTTAATGAAGAAGCATTACATAGGATAAAGGAGAAAAGAATATTCTACATAAAATACAACGAAATAAGACTATCTTGATTGGTCACACCTTTCGTGGGAACTGCCTACTAAATCATGTTACGGAAGGGAAAATTGATGGAAGGATAAAAAGGACGGGGAGACAAGGCAGAAGGCGTTAGCACCTATTGGATGACCTTAAGGAAAAAAGATGATCCTGTAATTTGAAAAGGGAAGCAGTAGATCCCACTCTGTGGAGAACTCGCTTTCGAAAAGGCTACAGGCCTACCTCAAGACAGATTACGTAAATAAAGTACATATACATCTACTAGGATTACATATTCTCAAGAGCATTTCTGACGAAAATCATGACAATAAAAATAAAAAGAAACTTGTAAATTGTCCACTTGCTTACGAAAGCACCTCGAAGACGAATTTTGAGTCTCTGAGATTACCAGGCATTGGGAGAAGTAACTAGTCTTCATAACTTATCACCCTCAGAAATATATTTAGCCTAAATCGATCCGCGAACCTAGATGGTCACTCAGTTAGTCCACTTCTGTTAATTTACATCCCTGGGATAAAGATGCTAGGAAATTCTCTCATGGTGCAATGGAAACTGGTCGATGTAACATTATATTGGTAGAATTATATTGGTGTTACCGCCATCGCCGTGAAGCTGTGCTATGGGCCACAGTCCAATATGTCAAGAAATGCTGTGCCTTTAGTGGACTGTTCTGTGTAAAGAAGGGTCAGTACACCTTGGTGGTTGATAACGCGCAGAATATATTCACCTTTCACCTGTCCGTATCGTTCCGTCAAGGTTTTCAGGCCCTATATATGTAAATTGTGATGACTGAAATTTCTGAGTAATGAAATGGGTCTTTAAAATTGGATAATTTGGTGCTGTCTATTTGGTAACATCTATTTAAAACTGGATAATTTTAAATAGACAATACGAATTTCTATGTCAACAAACTGGAGTCCAAAAGTAGATTGGCCCTGCATGCTTGTATACGTTTAATTCTGATAACTGAACTTGCCTGAAAGATGACCAAAAATATTTGACAAATACAGAAATTTCTCACACTTTAATAAAAAGTAAGCTGCACCAGCTGAAAGGCTGAACGCCTTTACTGTGTATGTTTGTTACTACGCACAAGGAGATGTCATCCCTGAAGATTGAAGCTCCCATACTAATGTCTTAATTACGTAATTTTTACCTAGTTTCTACTCCTTCTTTAGAAGGGGATATGAAATTTCCCAACCTTTTATGCATATTTAGGCGTGTTTACTTTTGGTACTGTATGTAACTGTATAATTATTGGCCCAAAATTACATATCTGTTGGGTTTATCCAACAATTCCTCAGGGTTCAGAGAATTCGAGCAACAGAATACAAATTAATGTTAATGTCTGTCACAGTATATTCAGCAAGTCTCTGAAATACGTTAGCGGGAAATCTTGGAGATGACAAAGTGGTTCTTGGTCCACAGAGAAGTAACAGTACAGTACAGTACAGTTGAGAAACAGTTCGAACTGACATGAACGTGACAACAAAGTAGCAACATTATGTATGAAGCTTAATTTTGATGGGATCTTGTACGCTTAAGTTGCCAGATTTAGCAAACTACCACAGGTGGAGCAGTACTAGTAGTAGTAGTAGTAGTGATAGTATTATTATTATTAGTAGTAGTAGTAATAGTAGTAGTAGTAGTAGTAGTTGTTGTTGTTCTTGTTGTTGTTGTTCCTGTTGTAAAAATTTGTAGAATACAGATGTTAAAATACTACCAGGCCATAGAAAATATTATGTAATGTATTGTACAGAAGTAAACCGTTACATGAGGGCAAATGTCTTATGCAAATTCTTATCACAAATATTCGCATACACTGAATACAATCTAGCTAATTACTTCTTGTTTATTTAACCACGGTTCATTAGATTACGATTTCGTACGGCTACAAATGGGACGACTCAGAGCGTTCTAAAATACTGATATTGGTACACGGTTAAACACGCGTTACTTTGAGATATATTATACGGTTTTTTTATACCTTAGTTCTTACTATTTCGGAATTATACAGGATAAATTTTCCAAACCGAAAAGTTGCCTGTATTTTCTCTTTATATTCCTATTGGAAGTACCGTAAATATTCGGGGTTTGTAATGTATGTTACGAAGCTGTTCTTACATCAGAGTATATGTTGGCTATGGCAGGATAATGGCAAATCATAAATTGGAAATTATTTGCCAGGAAGCGGGAGTTGCCCAGTCAAAGTAGGCTTATTAATCCCGTATTATCCTGGAGAATATAGACACAAATATTCAGGTAGGGGCTGACACAGCTTTTGCCGAAATCCAAAGCTGAACTGCTTCCCGAAAGATGTTCCCGTGCGAGCGAAGGAATCCACGTCGTTGAATTAAAGGACAAGAACCAAACCGCTGAGTCTATCTTGTAATCAACCGCTTCCTGCCAGAACTGATCAATACCGCATGGACAATACGCTTCTAATAGCAACGGCAAATCCTTTGTAGATCTTTAACATCCAAGCTGAATTACATAATCTGGGATTAGTACTGGATGTTCAGCTAGCAGAGTACTCCACAAACCATATCGCCGTCGTTAGTATCTTATACGTCTAAAGAAAACTCGGTTAATACAAGGTTCTTTTGTTTTTCCTTTTTTCTCCGCTTCTATGGCGATCATTTCAGTTTAGAAGAGACCCTACGTATACTCTTTTCTTGATTCTGCTACAAATATAACTTAAGGTTACCATTTTTACTTCGAATGAGCCTAAAACGTACGGCAGCCGGGAGAAAATTATGCTATTGTAATTACAGATATTTATTGTCTTCTTATTCACCTTCCGATATAGGCAGACCGTTAGAAAACGACTTTTCGTAACTAGAGAACCCCACTACTGTGGCGATTATACCAACGGAATCCGTAGCAGAGCGGCAGCCTTCTGTTTCTACTGCGGAAGCAAAATCTTGGGAGACCATAGATCTAAAATCTCTCACGGCACGGACACAGATGTGACAAGATGGCTGATAACACAACGTGTGGGTTTTTGTCAACAAAGAAGGAAAAGTTCTTCCCTTGTATGAAGGAGTGCCTTCAACTGGGATGCGGACAACGTGGAAAATTAGTGGGACAGCAGTATAAATATTTTCTGTATTTATTAGGTTAAAAATAAATAACCTAAAATACCTCCACGTCAGATTTATTTTCCCACTTATCCTCACAAGAACAGACAAATGAAAGTTTTGCAAGAACACTTTACATTCCGGTCTGCGTTTACAGCAAATATTTCTTTTAACATGGATCAAGATGTAAGGGTCGATAGCGAGTCACATTTTATAGTACTGAACATGTTGAATACTTCATCGTGGATTATAAGTAGGTAACTAACGTTAAGTGGGAAACTAGAGATTATTTTAAGGTAGGCTTTACATAAAACGCTGAAAAATAATTATCAGGCCTAACACAAACCAGCAAAAACTTAAATATTTTGATATATGACAACGTCTGTAATTCCTATGTAGGTACAGAAATTTCGTAGGAACCAGGTGTCCTCATATTCAGGGAGCCTACGAAGAGTCTGTTGCGGAGAAACATTCTGTATTATATGGAGGGGGCGGCAGCATAGGTGATTGGAATAGCAACCCAGTTGGAGTAGTGGGGCTTTGCAGTGAGCTGCGGGTGTAGACAGAGCACGCCGGGTAGTGAAACACGTGACAAAAAGATTCTAAGGGTGAGTGGTTAGAAGAAAAGGCGATGACAATTTTACCCAGCAGAACCGGTGACTAGAAGGGTAGCACGTCCATGACGTTCGACGTAGCAAGCTTCTGCGAAACCTTGGTCATTTTATACAAATTCACATTGCGTCATATCCCAGAATTTTGAATTATTCGTCAGCACAAATGTGGGATCCTTAGAAATCGCAAAACTGATGTACTTGAGAAGAAAACTGCCACAATAAAAATTTTGTTGCTGCCAGTGTACCAGAATCTCTTTGGGAGGATGCCAGCGTCTAAGAACC
Organism: Coptotermes formosanus; assembly: GCA_013340265.1. NCBI lineage: Eukaryota > Metazoa > Arthropoda > Insecta > Blattodea > Rhinotermitidae > Coptotermes > Coptotermes formosanus. The sequence continues at coordinate 3,437,974 of BLKM01006251.1, read as the reverse complement.
TGACCTTGTACAGCCATGGCTCACCATTAACTGTTTTGTAACTGTATATTTCGTTTCTTGGCTCGACAGCTCTAGTGGGACAGCCCCCCCCCCTCATTGTCGAAGCTTCACGATCACACTCAGGCACATCAAAATCGGTATGACTCCTCTGGACGAGTGATGCGCCGTCGCAGAGATCTCTACCTGACAACACACAACACTCACAAGAAGTAGACATCCATGTTTTCGGCGAAATTCGAACCTGCAATCCCAGCAAGCGAGCGGCCGCAGAACCGCGCCTTAGACCGCGCGGCCACTGGGATCGGCTGTAACTGTGTATGTGCTGAATTAGATAAGTAACTCGGTAAAATGACGTTTTCCATAACGTATTACATTCAACTGGGCAACACACGAGAACTTCCAACATTACTGCAATGGCGTGGCCAGCGATGATCCGGTCACTGCCACTAGCTTAGGTTGTGCCTCCCCCTCCAAAGGCGCTACCGGTAACGTAGCGTTGCAAGGCTCCTGCTGAGTCTGTCTTTACTCCACATATTAGTAGCGCTGCCACCAGACAGTTTTCCTATTGAAGCAGATTACTGACAACTGCTATCCCATACGTGATTCCGCCATCATGACTTACTCAATGCTCCGTATTTAATGATAACTTAACACCTCACGGTTACCACCTGTGGGAATGTTGATCAAAATTTATACAATACCTTTTCCGGTTTCCCCCTTAATAGTCTACCGGTATCTCCATCTAAATGACTCTCACGGGGTATTACTAAAATGGTAATAACAAAATCTTTACCCTATAGATTACCAAATCTCTCAAAGTTACCGAACAGAATTACCAACTTTCTATAACTTGTCAGTCTACTGATGAAGGTACTTAAGTCACAAAATATCTTCACAGTTCGCACACTTGCGTCTCAGAGGATCACAAAGTGAGTACTGGTTACATCTCCTGCGCAAAATAAAAGCAATGTATTCTCAACTGAACTTCTACACAGAACACGTAAAGAAAATACAAACACATAAGCAGATTCTCTACTTCCTACCTATCTAGGGTGTTCCCTAACAACACGTAGGCTGGATCATTCTGTCTACTCTTCATTCAGTTTCACTAATCTTCGGAATTTGGAAAAAACACTAACAAAGCATCCTTATACTTATTTAACACTGTGGATGCAACACACACCACTCACCTGGTATGAACAAGAAGATGAGCAGTATGAGGCTCATCTTGGTAAATCTTTCCGGAGCACAAATTTTACATCTTGCCTAAATGAAATTTGGCAACCAAAAGGTACTGCGCGTCGGTGCGAACAGTCCACACGCGCTTACAAACTTACGCAATCAGCGCTTTTTCAACTCGCTTAGCAACAGCGTAACGCAAACTCAACAAGTACTTGCCGTTGCTAACCGGATATAACATGATACAGCCTTCCTGTTGCTTGTACGTGTAACCACTTCCTAACTTCTATCGAAACGAAATTTCAAAATGTAACATTAGCATTCCATTAATAAATTTAGGAAAAAAAAAATTAATCCCTCGTGGTTACACTCTAATTCATTACATTACATTGCCGTGTCGGGCGGGCTGCAATGTCATGCGCAATATACTCGTAGCGTACTGTGGGCGGGCTGTGTTTTAGGCGGAAAAATTACGAAATTTTCGCTCTGGGCAATGGATCAGCTCACGAAAATCAACAGAACCCGAGGCTATTACAAGGTTGTTATGTACTACATTGTTATCTACAGAATTCATTGCGCTGCTGGTGGTGGATATCACACCGCCATGTGATCAGCAAAACCGCTGTGGTATCGGGTGCTAGAATAATTTAATTTCATTTTTCACCGAGTCGTAACCTCAGGTACCACTGGTTTTAAACAGCAGCTTACAGCATATGTGGCCGGGCTTTCGGACTCAGTGATCTACTCTAAGACAGAAAATGTTTCGCGATCTACCATAGCACGTAATGTATTAATATTAGGCCAACTATGCAAAGAACTTTAAACTAGAGTAGTAACATCAGACATACGAAGGTACAAATGTTTCATTTATTAAAAACTGATTTTTTCGAACTAGAATAATTTACCATAATTAAAAGGTGTTTTTCATTAACCTTCCTATTGCGAAGGTGATGCATGACGCTGCATATCTTGCGATAACTTACTGAAAGAGGGTTCATAATTACTTAGGCACAAGTACAGGCAACATTTTGAATGTTCATAGGTCAGATGGCTTCCGTATCTTGATTTAATTACCTTCATCCGGGAAAAGGCTTCTTCGCAGAGGTAGGCTGATACAGAAACTGCTGTCAAACGGAGAGCTGTTGATCGTCCTGGGGTTGCAAATTTTAACAGAGCAAAGAAGAGGCCGCGATCGACTGTTTGGCCCCCTCTGGCTTACAGGATACCTTATAATTTAAAAAACTGACTGAACAACAAATTCTTAAAGTATTTCACAATCGATGACTAATGACATTTAAATTCTTCTATTTATGTACAGGCAGTTGAAAAACTCTACAATAATAAAGAGTGACCCCTTTGTGACCCATTTCCGTGCAAAATGAGGATTTCCACAACACAACATAGATGCATGACTACCAAACTACATGTCATTGTATCACTGCCACCGCGATAGCATACATGGCTGTAATGTTGGTATTAATTATTTCGGATATTGAAGTTTTGAGAGTGGGATAGCATAAAATGCACCATATTGTACAAAGTTTCTTCAATCCCCGCAATTTTTCTAGCTTGTATAGGCGTTTACATAAACCTCCATATTTTTTTCCAAAAATTCGCAAACACAATGCCTATTCTGTATATAACGGTGATATACAGAACTGTTCAGTACAGAATGTGCTATGTCACTGTTTACCTATTCATATGATGGCCTTCTTTTGGGTTTATGTTACTGTAGCTGCTGAATATTCCGACGTCTCGGAGGCACCTACTGCCTCGATCTTCAGTGTGACGGAAATGGTATGGCTGTTTGCTGTAATGATATAGATGAAGAACGGAAAGAACTTTTCTGCAAATCTTTAATTGCACAGACTCGGAGTATTCCTATCCTATGCCATCATCACGTCCTCCTGCTGTGTTAGCCACACTGCCACAAATCGCCCTTACACAATCGACTGAAGATTCTCCTCTGTAACACTTCCGCGTTCAGCGAACTCCACTCATTCACCTTGAAGATGGAGCACGTTCCATCGAAACGTAGGAGCGTTTAATCACTACACGGTGCAATAAACAAGGACAGCATCACCTGGTCAATAAACGTCATGGGAGTCTGAAAACAAGTATGTACCTCTTCACAGTGTTGGAAAGTTTTATAAGATTAAATATTTATTCTAACGTATAAATTTATTTCCCAAATGTACTTTCTACCATGTCGTACGTCTCCGTGGTTTTGTCTCCCCCCCCCACACACACACACATCATAACCAAATGATTACATAGTCCTATGAAGAGGGGTGAATAAGACAGTTTCAGGAAAAGAGCTTTCCTGAGAGTACTGAGTGATATAGCAACATCCTAAACAAAGGATAAAGTGGGAAGGAGAGTATAACTACGTTTTGTACTTAACATTATATATATCCCGCCTACGGTCAGGTAACAAAGAAAGACTTTTCCTTATATCATAGTCTCCGAAGGAAGACTTAAGCTTTAAGACTGACAAATCTCGTGTTGCACATGAAGGTAACACTGCATCATACAGAATGGTCCCCATAATGGTGACCTTGCCACCTGTTACAGTCAGTTGTAAAGGACAAAGCATGCTGTAAACCATGCCCACTAAAAGATGTCAGCTTTGCGGAAAAAAACTTACATCCTTTGCTCATAAACGTTTTAAAATTCACTTTGTGTTGGGTTGTTACTGTTAAAACATTAAAAAAACACACTTTTTTTTAAAAGAGTTAACCTTAAAATTTCGTTGCCACAACAGCTTTATTACAATTTCCTTGTGTGATGCCTTCTAAAGGAAATGGAATTTATGCACTGCGGATAGATGTTTTAACTGAAAGTGGCTTATTAGTATTTCAATGTAAAAATACATAACGTAACGCATATATAATCAGAAATGTCGCAATTGATAGAAACGCGTACATGGCACACAGAGAACAAACACATACGTATTACAGAACGACAGAAAGACTGCCAGAGTAAGACAGGAATTAGGAGGGGAGGCAAGAGACAGAGGAAGGAAAAGAGAAATTGAGATCTTGGTTGAGGAATAAAAGGATAGGATTATATGGTTGACAGGAAAAGTTGAAACAAAAAAAAATAATTGAAAACTGGCGGACGGAAAGAATTAAAGAGGTTTAGATGGTGAGATAGAAGGTAAATACATTTAAATGTCTATCGTGTTAAAATTTAAATTTCAATCAAAATTATGCCTACTAATGAATGTACACAAGCATTTTCCGAATGTGGAATGTGTTACTGGATTGACGGCTTTCATGTTTACAATCCACTAGCTGAATTCTTTATTAGTTCTGCTGTAATTTGAATCCTAATATCAACCAGCCATGAGTCTAAACGCTCAAATATCAAAGTTAAACATAAAGGTTAGAAAGGCTTTAGTGTAGGGTGCAGTACTCAAGGCTCTTTCGTGAAGGCGTAGGCAGACGACGCGCAGAAATTTGTACAGTCACACGTTTCGGCACAAACAAATTTAAATGAGAATCCTGAGAAGACGAAAATATACAAAATCTCTAGCCACGCCGCGGTCGTAGTATGTGGCTATCATTAGACTGATAGAGACTTTAAATTAATTGTCTGCAAAAACTACAATAAGCAGACTCGACCCCGCAAACCTTATGATATTAGTCTCCTATCTTGAACTCTTTGCCTAGTATTAGCAGAATGTGCACAACTACACAAAAGGCGCAAAAACATTATTCTCTACTCTTAATTAAATATCTAAGTCTGCAAGCACATGCCGTTCATTGCCTTGTGCTTTAATTACGATGGGTTACATACGTTGCTGAATTTAATCGCCTTCTTACTGAATTTCTTCGTGGTGACTTCTTATTTCTTACTTGTCAAATTACGATGCAATCTGCAGCGTCTTTTGTCTGACCACAAATACGTTGCAGGCAGCACGTAAGACTCCCTTCTTCACAAGTCTTCATGAAGCTACGTCCCATATATTTCTTCCCTTCCAATTCGTTTTTTATCCTATCCCAATATCCATTCATAGCAGGGTACCTGAACTTCTTTTCATCAGAATTCTACCTAAAACTACTTTCACCCCAAATCGAACCCAAGTAATTTCATCACCATTCTACTACAAATACCTACAGTCCAATGTCAATCATAATGTAGAACACATTAATTCGATATCGAGTTCGACTTTCCTGGTAAAGGAATGTCAGAGTTGGTGTAAATGTCAAATCAGTCCAATTACGTGCACTGTAATACTAACTCACTTGGTACCAGATCCCAAGCAGCGATAGAGCAAACAGGTTGTTGACACATTTACTGGGCTAAAATAAAATTATAATATTTCTTCCTTCCTCAAGCCATAATAATCCTAACGAAAGGTATTTTTATTAAGGCTGAACCTAAAACAGCCTATCACACAAAGCGTTATATTTTATGAACTGAACACTTCGTTGAATGCTCCACCAAAGATGGTTCCACTGACACTGGGAAGTTCGCAGCTCGAACCCGAACACGTGTCAGCGCTAGATCTAATTCGAGGGTTCACCACGTGTGTAGGTCGAATTCCAGTCACAACAGTGTGAGAACCAAGCAAATGTAAATAATTATTAATTAACTTCGTTTTCAATTACAGCAAAGTGTGCTTTCAATTGATGATCTGTCTCAAACTTAATACTTTCAATCCAGACTTCAGCGAAATATGTATATACCAGTCAGCAGACATATGAATTCTCCGCGTTTCGAGCGAACTCCAGTCAGTCAGTTGTACAATGCTATGATCAGCACGCAGTCACACACTTCCAAATTCTCAGTTAATGAAAAACATCAAACTCCGTTTAGGGCGGTCATCTCATAATTACACAACGATCTTCACAGCACTTATTCATACGTTTGTTCTGAACGTTTAACGGAGTTAGCATTTGTTTTCTACCCAGGATATCACTCACCGAAAATTAAGCGGAATATTTCTTTACGTTTTATATAAACTATAGAATCCAGTCCGTCATCCGAACGTGAAGCTCTGCTTCAGATTCAGACTTTCGAAGGCAATTGTTTCTCTTTTATCTTCATCCCATATTCCGATTCTTCTTTCCATTTTACACTCAGGCCTTATCTTCTCTCTCTTCGCCTCTGTTTCTTTCTACCTCGTTTAGTTGATGATTTTTGAATCATATGTTTCCCCTTCTTTCATCCCTCTTCTTTGCATTGACACACTTCAGTAAACGTCGCCAAGGGTTCTGTAATTACGATAGAAACTCTGAAGTATATACTTGTGCAATCAAATGCGGCCTGCAGGGCACTTGACCGTTCAGGCCATCTGTCAGACGCAGAGGCACTCCGTCGTCTGTGACAGCAATATTTCCCCAAGGCCCTTGTCCACTGTACGTGCAAACAAATATTGCGAGCAACACAAATCGCTTGGCTTTCATGAGCAAGGTCACACTACATGGTTTCGTTTCGTTTGGTTTCCTTTCCTTTCCTTTCATTTCCTTTCCTTTCCTTTCCTTACCTAGCCCTTCCATTTTCTACCTACTTGTTCAGCGGAGGTTTAGAGGGTTTGTACTTCACTTGATCACACTCAAGCACACATCACAGTTGGTAGGACTCTTCCGGACGAGGGATCGGCCCATCGCAGAGAACTCTACCTGACAACACAAACACAGCACAAGGGATATGCGCCCGGTGGGACTGAACCCACGATCCCAGCAAGCGCTCGGCAGCAGATCTACGCCTTAGACCGCGCGGCCACTGGGATCGGCCACAATACGAGTACATGGTACTGAGTTTAACCAGCTACCAAGGAAGGTGTGTAGACTCGGCTGAAACATATTTTTAAAATGTACGTTTATTCATCACGTAGTTTGGGCCTTACGTCTTTATTGTTTTAATTGTAACCATGATTAACTTACGTTTAGAACAATTGAAAGTTTTGGCGTTACTTTCTTCTTGGAGTTTGAATAAATAATTCCCCAATTTCATCCCGTGAAGTGCCGAACAACTAAGCATCAGAAAGAAAGAAGGAAGTATAAAAGGAAATTTAACATCAGGAGTGAGGAGAGGGGAAGATATAACAAACAAAATAAAACCATCATACGTAATGAAGAAAAACAGCACAAAAATCAAAATGCTATGCTAAAAAGCATAATGTTAATAGAACGTCTCAAAAAAAGAGGAAACAACACTAAGTTTCCACGTAAACATCTCCTCCTTTATACTGTTCTATTTAATTATTATAAAGTTAAATCTTCAGGTAAAACAACCCCGTTCTGATTCAGTCTAATATATATATACATGTGTGTGCGTATACATATATATACATATTCTAAATCACTGTCATAAACAATAACATTTACAAAATTTGCAGTTTTTTAGTTTCGGCTTATCAATGACGCCATCATCAGACCTATTAAATACCAAGAACCATACAAAACCTTGAAAATTTTGTAAATTTTGTTGTGCATGACGGTGGTCTACAATAAACACATTTGACTGAAGCACAAGGGAATGTTCTAACTGAAGACTGTAGCAGCTAGTCGAGTTCTCATCCGGACATTCAAGCACCTAAAGAGCAAACGTTACAATTGTAATGCTAGGTACAGGTTTGTATGGTTACTGGTATTTAATAGACCTAATGATTATTTAACTGATAAGCCGAAACTAGTAACATGTAAATCCTGTAAATTTTGTTATGAATGACAGTGATTTAGAATATAATATATATAAAGTTAAAATTTCCGCTTAAATTAAGGTTAATTTGACGCAGCAGCACGATGTTCGGGTAAGCGCAGGTGTATCTGCTAAAATGACAAATTACATGGACACAAACCGACATAATACGTGAAAATGACATACAAATTGCTACAAACTGTTCACGCATGTTCTTGCTGGAAACGGTCAAGCTGTAAACGTACTTTTAGAAAATCTGTTTGTGGACTTCCTCTATTACTTAGACCAGCAAGGAGAATATACGCCTATATGTTAGGCCTACAGGTAAACTTCAAGTGTGTACAGACTCTGTCATGAAAGCCTCTCAATATCGAATGCTTGACTCACATGTTTCCATTCTCTGTGTACCTGTTATTCAAACAGACAGGTGGATAGCACGACAAGTGAATGTGTAAGCAATAATTTATATTGTGTATATTTGTGCTGCATGCGTATGGCCACTAGAAGTTCATCGAAAGACTGCTGTCAAACAAGAGACTGATCCAACTTCCTATAAATTGACTGAACAACTGATCAATCTAACACCTAGAAATAAAAAAAAAAATCAACTTATTAAGCTGTCGCGGACACTCTGTCAGTTGACCAATAGGTTTTTCATGGTACCTGAAGATTTATTCAAAAACTGAGGGAACTTTAACAAGAAATTAATGGTAGCAGACATAATAAACAGATAGTACCTTTATAAAGCATCCTATGTTCTCACAGGTCTTCTCTAACCTTGAGGTATTTTCAAACTGGTGTGCCTTTTACAGTAATGTAAACGAAAATTTACAAGTACAAATAGGGTTTACATATCTGTGAAGAATCTCATCACTACACTTTACTTTTTAAGAGCTGCAATGTCAGGGGCTTCAAAAAGTCAGAACCTGTCTTAAGTAAGACCGCTCATTATTCAACTACTCAAAATCAATTTCACATTAACCTCATATTCTTACCCACGTTTAATCATCTGTGCAATGCGAACGTGAGATGCTGAAATATAATTCAATAAACTACACGGGAAATAACGTAGCGGTAAATTTGTTCCTTTGCACGCCATGAAGACACAAGGAGAAATGGAGGTATGGCGCCACTCATTCTTAACGTCGGTATTAAACGGGGACGAGTTGTCAGATTCAATCTCAGGTGGATTTACCTACGGTTATGAAGACTGCACTACCTTTCAACACGAGGATGTGTTGCCCCAGGCTCGGTCCTGACGCTTTGAAAGCAATGTATATTTCCTGCTCCTGCTGGGAACCGAACTATGATTCTCGGATACTCCGCCCATAACCGAGTCATTATACTGAATGTGCAAACCCGGATCCTGCACTGGTAATAACTAACGCCAATAAAATGTGAATAATTAATGTCACAATTATCCAGAGGTTCTGTTTCTATGACTGGATTTTTAAAGCGTCATTTGGGAATGGAATTTTAGATTAGCCAAATTGAAAGTACTTCATAATAGGAGAGAAAATAATTCGCACTGTGAAATATGCAGATGACTTTGTGCTACTGGTTAAAGAAGAAACGGTACTACAGGGCATAGCGCTGATAGTCTCACTGAAATTGGAAGATGAGAAGGAATGGGAATGAATGTGGAAAAAACTAAGGTGATGAGAACCCCAAGGCAACCATCCCCATTAAAAATTATTATAGATCAAAAGCAGTCGGGGAATGTGTAATATTTCAGCTATTTGGGTAACATGATAACACATAATGCAAGCTTTACACATGCAATTAAATCCAGATTACCATAGCAAAAGCAGCATTCAACAAGAAGAAGACTATTTTCACCACCAAACTGGAACTAATTTAAAAATAAACCAGTGAAATTCTGCATTTGGAGCATAGCTTTGTATGGTGCTGAAACTTGGACACTTCGAAATGCACACCATAAACACCATGAAATTTTTCAAATGTGGTGCTGGAGAAGGATGGAGAAGATCAATTTGATCGATTATGCGGTAAATGAAGTATTACATAGAAGGAACGAGGAAAAGAACAACCTAAATAAAAAAGGAGAGTTAACTGCATTTGTCACAGTCTGCGAGGGAACTGCCTTCTAAAAGACGTTATTGAAGAAAGTAGTAAGGGTAGACGAGGAACAAGACCTATACAGCTACTGGATGACCTTAACGAAACGAGAGGATATTGGAAATTGAAACAGAAAGCGCTAGATCGCACTCCTCCGTGGAGATTTAGCTTTGGAAGAGGCTATGGACCTGTGGTACGACAGACTACGAAGTGAATGAATGAAATTCAAGTATTTTCTTATATATTGACTAGTTTTGTATTTTAAATTACAAATATCAAATTACACTTCTGGAAATAAATTGTGCCCTCTTTATTAATAAATGGTCTAAAGGATACCTTCAAATTAAGAGGGTAGCATTTGTATCCAAAAGCATCCTTTGATCGTTATTATTTAAAAAAGAACATGTCGCGTACATGTTGGATCATGAATCAATTTTATTTCTGTAATGAATGTTTCAATAAATTGTATTTTGATATCCGAAACGTGGTTAATCACACAGTACACGTTATAGAAGCTGTAGGAAACCATTTGGGCTTTGTTTCCGTTTAAAATGAGAACCTCGTGCATGTTCCAAATATGCTACCGCTAATACCCGTTGTCCTTCATTCATTAGCTGAAAAGAAGTCTTTAAGACTTTCTAAACAAGAAAACCACCTTAACCTGAAAGATGAATACACTGCACAATATAAATTTCTTACAAAAATATCCATTTTATCTCTCTCTGAGCATGGCAGCTGTGTCAGTATTACTGCAGCAGTTGTCGGCAATGTATTCCGGACGCTAGGGTCACATCAAATGTTCCAGAGATCGCTGTTGTTATTTGCCTGAGGTCAAGCGATACGTCAGCACGAGTGTCTGTCAAAAAAACGCCACAACAAAATAAATCATGCAGCGTCACACTGAAAGTGAAAATAGGCTTTTGTGAAAATACCGTACTACTGAAATGAGGTCAAATAGACTTGAAGGTAAGGTCATGTTCAAACTAAAATTACATTCAAAATATTATTATTATTAGTAGTAGTAGTAGTGGTAGTAGTAGTAGTAGTAGTAGTAGTTGTCATCGTAATAGTAGTCCTAGTAGTAGTGGCGTACGTAGTGTGGGTCTAACAAACTCACTACACTATTTTCAAGCCAATCTGTCTACTCGTATCACATTTACTCAAAAGTAGAATGCAGTTGTTATACTACAGTTTCTTACAACTCAACATGAGCCAGCAGTAGGAAGCAGTATTTCATGAGATACTCTACGCAGTAATTGGAAGTTTCGTACCGAGCACACTATTTACAATAAGCAAACTGAACACTGCTTCACAGAGCTGATTTAAACCTAGAGCAACCGAGTTGTCTGAATGGGGTCCAAACGTTCGGGACGGCCCAAAATGGCTGCTTTCATTTCACATTTTGTGTCAAATATGTTTTGTATGTAAGTTCTTACAATGTTGGAGTAGGCGTACGTAAAGCTCCTAATTTTGCTTTTTCACTTATCCCGTAAATATCGATCCCTGCTTCGTTCCCCACAAGACAAACGCTTTTGAAGACAACAGGTCATATATAGTGACACTGTTAAACCTTTCTCTTAAATATTACCAATTATAAAACATTATAAATAATGCTTAACGATTTCAAATCAGTGTACATTCTTAGATCCATTTTAATATTATCTTCCACCACGTCGGTTTTCCAGGTTACCGTGTCCGGAAACGTGTTCGTCAACAAACATCTCTCTGTAATTCGGGCTGCCAAGAGTCAAATAACGTTAACAGCAACACTAACAAGTCATTTAAAGTAACGTGTTGTAACCTAAGCTGATGTGTAAGGAATTGGCGAGGACACTCAATTCAATTCCGGAATATCTACGCTAAAACTAAAACTCGGGGTTACAGGGTAATACTACTGAATTTTCATGAAACAGTTTCTGCACGACCGCTGAATAGAAAGTAGGGTTTGGCTAATCCTATGGGTCGCAGGGTTAAGGCAGTTGTTGGAATCAATGCTCCCAGAGGCGACTCTGCAGCGCCCGGAATTTGCTCTGCTTGCAGTGTTTACAGTAACTATGCTACCCGTGTCATTTCACACATCACCTACACTGTTCTATATGCTTCTCTCCATAAATTTCATCCCATATCTTGTCCAACAACTTCTGTCTGCCAGTAAATCTATTTTCGCTTGATTACATAACTTCGGCGTTGTCAGAGTTTTAATGAATTTCTACGTAGTTATTTATCAAAGGGTCACTATCCGTAAATACCGGATCCGCTCAGTTCTAAAGATCAATCCTGGGATTTTAAACAATACTTTATGCCCATGGGAAAATTATGGTGACATCAAAGACAGATGGAGATGAGCAAGGAAAGTCGACAAATATTCATGATATTGCAGCCTTCGAAACAGCAGTCCTGCCATTTTAGGAGCGCTCCCAAAATTGCGAAAAGCGAATATTAGCTCCCTCATGTCTGTCTGTCTGTCTGTCTGTCTGTCTGTCTGTCTGTCTGTGTCTGTCTGTCCGTCCGTCCGCATGGAACAACGCGGCTCCCACTGGGCGAATTTCATAAAATTTGATATTTGAGTATTTCTCTCAAATCTGTCGAGAAAATTCAATTTTCATTAAAATCTGACATGGATAGCGAGTACTTCACATGAAGGCTTATGTACATTTATGATAATAACTCGCTCAATTCTTCTTTGAATGAGAAATATTCCAGGCAAAAGTTATAGAGAAAATAACCAAACACACATTTTATGTTTAATAACCGTTTTCCGAAAATCGTGCAGTTTATGAGATAATATTTTGGTACACCCGAACAGGCCAACGATGACAATATAATACGGCGCAGACACCCGCTGAGAATATGTAATACTTAGTGCTTCTCCATGGCAAAAATGGTTTTGCGAACGAGCGTCAATGTTGCATTTATACGTACACTGCCTCGCTTTTCAGTTCATGATTTCACGATAACTAAACGACATGCGTACTGAATTCCAAATATAAAACAAAATATTCAACAAAACTATTTAAGATAAATATGTCGGTAGACTTTCCATGTGTGAACGGATTTCTAAAATTGCCTAATATTAGCACAAGAGTCATTTGAATTTCAAAGAAAGAACTGCTGCGGGTCACGTTTCAGGTGTATGCCTTTCAAATATTCTCTTGCATTACTAGTATACAGCCCATTAAACTGAAAAGGAAAGACTGAAATTTCCCATAACCGTCTATGGTTTTCACCCAAAACCCTACTATTTTTACCTGTTATACAGGGTCCTTACTTTATCTAGTCCATATTGTTGGTCACTTCGTGCCGGATATTATATTGCATGGAATTTGCCGACTCACCCTCACCGAGCCCTCTAGATCCAATCGTCGCAGAGAGGTTGTTATATACTTGTAATCATACAGTCAGACTTCAGTCACAAAGGACTAACACTGAGCGGCCACATACCATGCTTCCTTAAAATATGTACCCTAAATACCAACCCTGAAAAGAGTTTCCTTGCAAATTCAGGAGAAAGAAACATACCCCACATTTGTTCTGTTTAGGGACGAATATTGGTTCCATTTCAGTGCATAAGTAAAGTCCCAGAATAAGAGGGCTTTCCTGCAGAAAAGTCACGTTAATCCACGAAATGCCATCCACGGCCTTAACTTCCTGTGTAGTGTGCTACGCCTGTAATTGAGATTATTGGGCCTATTAGTTTCGCTACACCGTATATTCGCAGACATATGTTACACGCATTCTGACAACAAACTTTTTATAACCAGCTCGACTGCAAGGAAATCCCTGCCCCCCTTTTTCAGTAAAGCACGGAAGAATATTCTAGATGTTGTTTGGACAGCGTTTTTCATGACAGAGTAGCATGCAAAGGATTTGTGTCCTCTATGTTCGCCAGATATAAATCCGTGCGATTTTTGCCTATGGGGGCATGTTAAAAGACAAAGTATCTAGTGATAATTCTCGCACTGAAATTATCCAAAAAAGAAATTTCACGACTTACTGTCTTCTGGTTCACAGGCAAAAACTCCACATACAATTGACATTGTGTTTCTTATGTGTGGCAGTTTTCTGCAAGCAGAAGACAACGTTTTCAGCTCATTCTTTAAACATGTTAACTGAAAACCTAACATATGCAACAATTTGAAATAAAAATTTGCAGTACCTTCTTTAAATATAACGAGTAAATTACCAAATATAAAGTGAAATATACGTAAATAAAACGCGCGGACCCCGTATCAAGGCGAATTGGAATGGAGGGGACCGATTCGCTTATTGCCGCCATGCGAATCTGTCGCCTTTTTTAAACGTACGTTTCTAACAGTCTGTATGTCTGCTGTGATTCAAGGTGTTTTAAGCACTTCTCTTTAATGAGTCATAAACTGAAAAGGTTGCTCCAGTTAGCGTTTCAGAACTTTCAGTAGGAAGTGACTTGATATACCTTATAGGCAATGAGATGCAGAAATGCGAAAAAAATCGTGTTCTCTAAGCATGACGCAATGGAGACGTAGAGTTACGTTATGTAAAATACATGAACAACACTATATAGACGTTACATTAAAGAGCTTTCAAATTACATTGTCTTTCCTTCCTTCCTTCCTTCCTTCCTTCCTTCCTTCCTGAGTTAAATTTTCCTGTTCCTTCCTCTCTGTCTACCCTTCTTCCTTTTTCTGCCTTCTTTCCTTTTTGTTTTTCTCTCTATGTCTATCCTATAACTGTGCAAAACTGTTCTGAAATATACACCCTTACTGCGTTGTTTAGAAAACTGAATAATGACAACAATCAAGCCAAATATACATACACAAGTATGCTGTAACATTTGACGAAGCTCGAACCAAACGCGTTAAACTATATAATGTAACACCTCACACACAAATCTGCTAGCAGGCACAAATTCAAAACAGAAAATTTTTCTATTATATTACACAGAACGAGTGCCGGGTAGGTCTACATTGCCTAGCATGTACGCATTTTTAGGACTATAGTAAATATGCATACTGAGACAATATATAACCAACCATGTTTATTTCAAATGTATACAAAAGTTATTTTGCATACTTTCAATATACACTTGGTTGGGTACATAATGTCTCATTGTACTTGTGTACACGGTTATGATGTATTACAAAATCGTTCTTAGTTTTCGAAATACATCACAGAACACGCGTAAGGCAGATACACACTTGCAGCTTTTCAATCTCGTTATTCTCCGTTCATAAAAATTCATCTAACATCGACTCCCTATAGTATTGCCCCTGACAGCGTCGCTAAGTAAACCACAAAAAGATCCGTATTTATATCTGTTTCTGTCCTAGCACAATCACTGATCTGGAAATTTACTTAATTTCTAGGTTCATCTTCCTGAGAAATGAGATTCGTGTAGGAAAACTTTTTGTTACTCTGATAACAAGCGCGTGGCGGTAAATAAAAGTAGCTACTGTAGAAAGAGGATAGCGAGAGGGGCAGAGTCAACAAAATACTCCTCAGTACAGAGGCACTAAAGCAGAGACATTTCCAGCAAGTAACACGTAATTAAGTGAAGAGATCCAGTGAAATGGAGATACAGAGTAAAGGGCGCACGTGCTCGTGTTTACTGAGGTCGCAGGCGGATTAAGAAATTCTCAGAATTTTTACGTTTTACTCCATAACGTTATGTCACACTCATCAGTTATAAATAAGTTACTTCAGTTATTTAGTATTAACGTTCTGACACAACGGCCGTCAAGGCCAATTACAGAGACACCACAGAAACATAAAATAGTTATTTCAAACAACCCACAAAGCACAAAACATACAAAAAGAGAATAAAGACTCAGGTAGGATGTGGCATGGCTAATATAATAATAATAATAATAATAATAATAATAATAATACAGTTTTTTTCCAAGATCGCATAGTCTAAACCCCTACTTTTTCGATATATATATATATATATATATATATATATATATATAGCCATCACCAGAAGGCTTTCCCTTAAAAACAAAAAAATCCGACCAAAATGTTCACATATGCAAAGATTTAATGTTTCCAGCTATATAGATTACCCGATAAATTGAGGGTTCGATATTCATCATCGTTACATACTCGGCATTTCGTTTGGTAGCTGCTGCCGATTAAGAAAACTTCCACACACAAAACTTGTGTTAATATCACTGTCATGTTATTGATACAAATCCTTTAAACCAATGGTCATTCAGGTTCACGTATGGTTTGGTGTCACTTCAAAAGACCATGTTTACCATAATATTAAAAACCACAGGACGTAATACAAAACGTCGCGGAGAAAAATGTGATTAAGACACGACAGCCGCGGGCATATCAGAAACAAGTCTATGACATAAGCATGCAATCTGAGCATCGTTCTTTGAAGGAGGTACTGTCGAGTCACTTCCTGCAACAAATTGTCCCAGATATTTTTGATCGGCTAATCCCTTGTGCCATGTCTTAACTAGATCTGCTGGCATAGACTTTATAACTGGAAGTAAAATGTTGCGCTGTATGTGAAGAATACGACAGTTAGTCTGCTCGTTACACAACGACTAATCCTTTTGTCGGATCCCATGAAATTTGGTACATGAGTTCATTATGAGAATTTGTCGAGCAAGCATGAGCTTCGCGAAAATTGGCTCAATGAATTACACGTTTCTTAACAACGTAGATGAATTGTTACCCGTACGTTCAATATATCTTGAAGATCTGGATAAAATTTGGAATAGATTATGTAATTCCGTTGAGAAAACACATCAATAACCTCAATTTCGTATGTCAAACCAAGAGTTTAACCTCCTTTTGAACATACTCTCAACAACTCTTGCGACGTTCTTCACTATACGAGTATTAGAGCTATAAACTTCATGGGATTGCGAGATTACATATTTACCAGGCACCTAATTCAATCCTTTATGTTAGCGGATTCTTAAATGGCTTTGTGTCAACTAAAGCAAGTTTCAAGCAAACTCTTGCAAAGACTTGCTAGTTTCAAGCAAACTCTTGCAAGAACTTGCTGTTTACGTGACACCAGCTTCTGTTCTTTTCGAACTAAATATTCATTTCATCGTAACAGGACGAGGCCAAGAAAATAATTTTTCAATTTTTTCTGTTTTCATTTTCTCTATTTCTTTATTTCTTCTTAACTCGTATTTTCCAAACAATGAAGTTTCTAAACATACTTCAATTTTATTAACGATTGAATTACAGGCAGAATGTTACAATTTATAATTCAATTAAGCATAGAAGCTGACAGTTATTAAGCAAGAAAATATATTTGATCCCTATTATGCAAATACAATGACCAAAACTATCCTCACATAAGCACACTACTGGATCTCATACGGTGACAGTTCACCCAGTCTACCTCCTTGCACAGTATTTAAAGCTCGTTTCAATGAATTTCTCCCTACATAAACTGAGGTCCTGAAGTAAGCTCTCTTCCTACATTTTTTTCCGTGTGAGTTTGGTACTAATTTATAATATCCCAGTAATTGGCACCTATTCTGAAATCACATTAACTGGATTTTGAGAAGAGTACGAAACACCTCATTCTGTAATTCTCTCAAACCTCCTATTATTTCCACCTTCCTCGGTCTAACTACTATCCGAAGCTTTATGTGTTTTAACAAATAATGATTCCAGACAACTTTCTGCACTAACCTAAATTCTGCGACAAAATATCGTTAAAAAATGAATTACTCCATTGCCTTCAGCAACATCCTGAACAAGCAGTTTCGAGAATTCTTAAGGCCCTACGCTTCTTGCATAAATGTACAGTCAGACAAATCTCTTAATAATAATAATAATAATAATAATAATAATAATAATAATAATGTGTAGTTTTACAATTCATGCATATATGTGAATTTATGTGTTCATGTCAGTTTTGTATTTGGCACTGCATGTTCATAAATTATATTATTATTACTATTATTATTACAAATTTCGTTACTGTATATTGCTTGTCGAATATAAGTTGAAGGACTCGCATTGCATGTGCGTTTTTAGCTGCTCATCTACAAGCAACAATTCATAGCAAATATGTGGATGTGTGTACAGCCTACCCCCGTAGCAGTATTTCCATACCATTCCTCCCTGCCATCAAGCCGAAAGCACAGCACTTACTTTCCTAAGCCTAGTAACATACACTTCTCAGTGATGTTGATAGTGCTAGCGACACTCTCTCTTTACACTTTCGCCATATTGTTACTGATTGCAAAATATTAAAAAATACGGCGTTGAAATTTCTCCTATTTCAACAATATTCGCCTCCCAGTTTTGCAAAAATCGGTTTACTGGTTCACATGTTGAAACGGGAGCACAGAGACAGACACAGACATTCATACGCGCACGCACACACGCACACGCACGTATACGCATAGGTACCAAAGAGATCTCATTTTCTTACATTTTGTCGCATTCACATCCATGCGGAAGGTCTATTAAAATCGCTGGTTTTATTCGTCTGTACCACTGAGACAACACAGGAAATCGCGAACTGCTAAATAGAGCGTCATGAAAATTTAATAATGGAGACTTTTACGAAACATGTCTCAGTGACTTCAACTTTTGATGGATCGCACCATTTTAACCCTTTAAAGACGAAGCGTATCTGTTTTATATAAGGACTCAGTGTGTACCGCGCTGTAAACACTGTCCACTTCGGTTATAAAAACCAATCTCTTAATGTTTTATAAGGCAAAAGTTGCTGTTTGTGCTGAGATCCGTACAAAACACATAAACGCAATGTGGGCACCACGCAGAATTTTTTAATGTTAAACCTGGTCGTACGTAAAGTTACCGCTAGGCTTTAAAAGGTTGAAGACCAGTTTACACGACGTGATAGTTGCGGCACTAAACTCGTAAAATTTCTCGTCAATATTTGCATCCCTAATCTGGACATAGCAATTTCTATCGCACTTTGAACCTGTATTCGGTTTCGGAAAATACGATGTTACTTTGTGCCGCTTAAAATCCACTGCACAAAATTAAATTCTTTTGCTCCGGATATTTAACGCATTTTCCACAGGCTAAGCATCCTATCATAGCGCTACAACATTGCTTAACAGAAACCATCCATCGACTGCACCCTGTAATAATTACGATATGCTAACACTTTCTAATTTGGCTGCTTTTTATGACGAAAAATTTACTGACGGTCATAAGGCCTTAAATAGTATATGCAAGTCCGCGCCCTGAAAGAAACAGGAGCGTAAGTAAAGAGCATTTGACATTGTTCAATAACGAGGTACGGATGGGCGGCGCAAACCGATTAGGGGAAATTGGATACACTGAATAAAGATAACAGGATAGGAACACGGTGGCAAGGAAAAGAGAAAAGAGGAAGCACGAGAATATTCAAAGATAAAGAGAGACAGATACCACGGCTGAGAGACAAAGGGGTATAGATAACAAAAGAGACCACAGAGGTGGCAAAACACAAAGAAAATAAGACAAAGACAGGAGTCCAATAGAGGCATGGTGCCTTAGAAGACAGAATGGCAAAAAGTGATAGCTTTAACAGACGAATGACGAAACATATCTGGATATACCAGTATAAATTCAAAGACAGACAGACAGAGACAGACAGACAGAGAGAGAGAGACAGACAGGCACACAGACAGACAGAGAGACAGACAGACAGACAGACAGACAGACAGACAGACTGACAGACAGACAGACAGACAGACAGACAGACAGACAGACAGACAGACAGACAGACAGACAGTGAAAAGTAGCTGCAAAGTTAGAGAAGAAAGATCTTTAACATTATGTCAGATGGCTGGGCTAAAATTATTCTACACACACGTTTTTAAATCAGTGTTATTACCAGAATGACGCAAGTAATGTAAATGTGCTTGACTGAAAGAAAAAGACGAAAACAGTTTGGTACGTGCACAACGGGATGGGCAGTCTGAAATGTATTGTAAATAAATTGCTAGTGGAGGTTTCGTATTAAAATCAGGCGCGTTTTACAGATTAGGCTGTATTAATATCGCGCACCTCAGTACCTGAAGGACTGTCTATGCTACCTGAGGCTTTACCTAATTTTCGTCAGTCCCTCCAGAAAAATACAGGTATAGTACCTCGATTAGACAACGACTGCCTTTTACCAAATTCATTTCAGTACAACAGTAATTTGTACAAGGTAAACACAGAGTCACAAAATAAACCACAAAACTTATGTGGCCATTACTTGAAATAAGGCTAAATTTTATAAAACTGTACGTGAAACAATGTGTGGCACTTATGGTCATAATTTTGTCTGCTACATTTTTTAGATCTCTTTAAACGCACAGATACGTTTAAAATATATTTATAGCTTCAACAGGAAATGTAATTCCATGTTGTCGCATACATAAAATACCAACTCTTAAATATCAAAAATAATTTGCAACATATATAATATTCATTTCCCACCGCGCAAGAAACACGTCCCCCCTCGACTACAAAAACCAGTCAGTTAATGCGGTAGCTGTGTAGAGAAATAATCGCCATTTGTTCTGAGAAACATACAAAACAAGAAAGCGCTTTGTGGACAAAACGTAGAATTTTAATATTGAATCTGGTGGTACATAAAATAACCCCAAGACCCTGGAGGATTAGAAACTTAAAATTGAAATTTTTCATCCAATTGTGAGTCACTTCGTATGGACTGACGCTCAAATATACGGATATGAAGAAATCCGTAGTATTTTTAAAAAAACTCTCGAAATTAGAGGAAGAACCGGAATGCAGCTGGCAATTTTCAATCACCTGTCACGTTTAGTAATAATGCAAACTCTACTGATCTGCCGCCTAGCAATATTATATATTAGAATTAATTTAGAGCATAAATACTTCATCACTAACGTAGTTGGCTACACTTAATGTTTACTGCACGTGATAACACCTACAAAGCAGTCATATAGTAAGGATATAATTTACTAAGGCAATAAAAGCCAGGGATGCACTTCACCATAGCGTTTACAACATTCAACACGACAATAACACGCCAGTAACTACTGCACAATAACCCTAAAAACGACAAAATCTGAGCTCTAATTCTCTCTTTATTGATCCAGAAAAATTTACCGTTCCTTTACGTCACTGCGCAATAGTCAACGGTCATCTAGCAACCGTATAGGCCTATAGGAGTAAGCAGTGAGGTTTGTAATGAGTCACTTAACGTCAGTGCACTAATGCACAATCGATGTTTAGTTTCATCAGAACACACTACACGCCAGAGTAATGCATCTATTTACAGTATGAACACTGGTCTTCCATAAGATGGTCTTCTTCTGGGGTTCTGTATCGTGCAGTTCTGCAATTCTTATAAATATCACATTTTATCTGCTGTTTTTACAGGTATCAGATTTACTCTATCACACTTTGAACAGACTGAGGGTGTTTAAAGCCAATTTGCTGAGGAGAATATTTAGACCTCAGCAAAAGGAAGTAATAACCAAGAACGAAAATTTTTCATAATAATGAATTACACAAATATTTACCAAAAATTCCATTCTCCGCTTGGATCGTTGTTTGAAACAAATGATAGTTACATAATAAAATGGCATCACCCTACGAGTACACACCCCTATACAACGGTATAAAATTATTCGGGTGATCAAATCGAGAAG
The DNA here is from genome assembly GCA_013340265.1 of Coptotermes formosanus. Classification (NCBI taxonomy): domain Eukaryota; kingdom Metazoa; phylum Arthropoda; class Insecta; order Blattodea; family Rhinotermitidae; genus Coptotermes; species Coptotermes formosanus. The sequence goes on along the minus strand of BLKM01006251.1, from coordinate 3,416,462 downwards.
AATGAGATGGGCGGGACATGTAGCACTTATAGGGGAAAAGAGAGGTGCATACAGGATTTTGGTAGGGAGACCTGAGGGAAGGCGACCACTTGAGAGACCCAGCCGGGACGATAATATTAAAATGAATCTTCAAGAAGTGGGATAGGGGCATTGAGTTGGCTCAGGATAGGGAGAGGTGACGGGCTCTTTTGAACGTGGTAATGAACCTCCGGTTCCATAAAATGCGGGGAATTTCTTGACTAGCTGAGAAACTGTTAGCTTCTCAAGAAGGCCTCTGCTCCATGGAGTTAGTTATACAGCGGTATAAAGGAAAATCCGACTCACAGTTGTTGAATAATTAGGCCACTGAAGGGTAAACGGGAAAGAACTGACGAAGAATGCTTTAGGTACTGGCTCAAACTGATTTAACCTAACCTATTATGGAGTACTATGGTAAGAAACGCTGATTTTCTTCTGCTAGAATGGCAGACTTCAAAATAATTCTGAATCATGACCTTGCAGAGAAAGCAAGACGCTCCGAACTAATTTTCTTAATAGTCTTTAGGTAATCCCTACAAGTCAGCAGGCAAGCAATTGATACACAAAGTAAGAAATGCTACACGACCGGCACTACGAAGACTCGAAACACGTAAAGGACAAGGTACAATACAGCGCGTGCAGCTACGGCGAACGACGTTCCGTGGTTTGGTCCGACGAGGCAAATGTCTGCTTTTATTTAAGGAAATAATGTTTGTTTCTTGTGAGTTCTGTTTCCTAAACACGCCTGCCCACTTCAGGTTATTGCGACCTGCGACACATGCCTACTGAAAACACGAAAGCACGATTTTAGAAACCTCCTTGCAGATACAGGTCGCGAAAAGGTGATATTTAGATAAACTTACAGAGCCACTGTAGCCTATAAAGTGGCCATAGAATTAAGTACACACAGTCACAATAAAATTATTTATATCTTTTCGTCTAGAGGACTGTCCATAAACATCAAGAAAAGCAGAACTGTGTGTTGCGAGTCACTAAAACAGAATAGGTCTCATGAGAATTGTAAATCGTAGCAAATATTTGATGCACATTCTTTGTTCGATTTCTGAAATACCTTGGTAAATTTAAACTATTTTTTATTACTGGTGCTAATCTACCATCCCTTTTTCTATCTACATTTGTCTAACACTCATAAACATTTCCAAAGAACGAATCTTAGGCACATCACGTGTCTTGAGTCAGCACCAATCCGTACGAGTGCGTGGCAACTGGAGGCAGCAGTGGCTTCAGTGCTTTCCTTTAATCATGTTCACAACTCCCACAGAGGAATGGAAGAGAGAAGTAGGAAGGATTAGGGAGCTGTCACACCGTGGCTGTTTTCTGAAAATGCTATCCACTTACCGAGATAGTATGAGAAAAAATCCTTGATCATGACACTTGCTACGCATCCAAGAATATCCGCAAAAAATGCCAGGAAGACATATTGTGCAGACCTAACCCGAGAAGTGATGGAGAGGATAGGTACATACGCATGTCTAAATAATTTTTACCATGACGATGGGAAACGCGGTTGGTTAGATGGCATTCTAGAAGGACCTTTACAGATCATATCAAAATTCAAGAAAATTGAAGATGGAAATTAAAATGTGATTCAAGGCATCAAATAGTGATTCAAATGAAACAAGTATCTGATTTTAGGGCAAAGCTAAAGAAGGAAAATACGTCTTTGAACTAAACACAAGGGATCAGAGCATAATTCGATCCAAACCATTTTAAATTAATAATACGTTAAAAAACCAAATAGACAGCAATTTTTAATTGAGAACGATGGTTAAATTATGATCATCGTGTTTACAGTAAACAACTGTTTGATGGCGGAAGGACAGTAAATTGGGACCGAACATATATACTGACAGATTAAATGAAATTCAAAGCAACACGGATTCAAATAAAGACAGGAGTTAAAACGGAATTGAAATTAACAAACTAAGACTTAAGTAAAATATACCGGAAAAATTGACTTACAGAAATGTACCAATTAATGAGAGACGGCCTTAGTCCAAATTATAACTGAAGTACGTGCAAGCCTATTTCGAAGAACTAGGCTTGCACGTACTTCAGGCCTGAAACTGTATCCTGTTCGTTGGCTACCCTGCACAATTACTCTTAGAAGACAATGTTACATGTGTGTGTGTGTGTGTGTGTGTGTGTGTGTGTGTTTGTGTGTGTGTGTGTGTATATGTGTGTGTGTGTGTGTGTTTGTGTGTGTGTGTTTGTGTGTGTGTGTGTGTGTGTGTGTGTGTGTGTGTGTGTGTGTGTGTGTGTGTGTGTGTGTGTGTGTGGAGAGAGAGAGACAGCGCGCGCGAGAGAGGGACTGACACATACACTCAAATTTTCCCTCAATGTTTATCTGACGTCAGCCGAATGCGAGTATTACAGTGTATAGCGCCGGCTTTTCGGGTTTAGCCGCGTCGTACTTTGAATTATTACACGGCATTACACCCTATAATATCTTACGTTTTTTCCGCCGTTTCGGAGGAACTATTGCCTCCAAACCTTTGGAAGAAACTTGAAATTCTAAGCTATACAGTAACCCAGAACACCATCATTTGAACTAATACTTAAAAAAAACTTTCTGAAAAACCTAAGAGAAAACACATCATAGAAGTTTAAATTTGGCTTTCACCAGTGTCGGTTTATAAGACAGAAGTGACCATTTCAATGTAGTGTAATACGTTGTTTGTCATTTCAGATCCCTATTGTAATTATGGATAGTGCAAGTAAATAAAAAAATCCACAAAAGAGAACTGAACTCACTATTCCATAAAGAATGTCTCTCCTTCAAAAGTAGCTTGGAAAGGTTTCCCAGTGCCTGTCTGTGCGTGATGTGTCAGGCGGAGTGATCTGCAAGCAAATAACTACTTGCTGAACGCATTCCAAGTTTCTTGTTCAAATTCCATTACACTCGCTTTCAGAATGTGCAAGAAAGTGAAAAGCAGGAGGAGGCAGATCAGCAAGGCTGACGTACCGCTAAATAACAAATATCAGCATCCTCTGCAGGACTACAATTCGCCATAAACCGTGGCAGTGACGTTGTCAAGTAAACCATCTGCTCATGTAATGTTACTTAAAACACTGTCTAGTTTTAATACGCCTTAATTAAACTATTTTGGAGAAGACTTCCGTGATGTGGGCAAAAAATTGTTTTCAGCAGTAATTAAATATAAAGTGTTGGTTATCTTGCACAAAGACTTACGTTACTTTTATTATTACATATAGAGTACAACAATTATAATAGTAATGCTATATGGTCCTTAAAGCAGCATGTTTCAACATAAGTAGGTCATCTTCAGGTGTTTCAGTGATGTAATGAGGACCAGCTTATTTGTGTACAGTACTTACATGGTGGTAGTGTCTGCTTGGTGTGTGTAGTGGATTGTACTGCTTGTTCAGAGGGTCTTAGGTTTGTTATCTTTTTTTTTACTTTTATGTTATTACTTCAGTGTCTGGTGCAGTTTAAGTTTTGTCTGGTCAGCTTGTGGATGTGGAAATTTTCTGTGGTTTTCACGTGTTTCCCTTTGTGTGTGGCATGTAGTATGTCCAGCGTATTTTCTATTTTGTCACGTGTATGGTTCGTCTTTAACACGTGCTGTGCATAGGTTGGGCTACTGCTGTTTTTGTTCCTCATGGTGTTCACGCGTTCCTTAAACTTTGTGGCGAACATTTTTCCTACTTGTGCTACGTACTTCTTGAGGTATTTCTGGCATTTTAGTTGGTGTTAGTGTTTTCCGCAAATATGCGTGTAGACTATCGAACAGTTTACGTTGCCTGTTGATAATTCGTGGAATAAAATTGTGACGTCAAATATATTACTATAGTTTCAGAGCATAATATTCATGTTAGACCAATTTAATATCGCGTGCCATGTGACACAACAAAAAAGAATAATCAGATATGTGTACGTAGGTTTTTCATGTGAATTCTTTGTTATCTTTCTTACCTCGTTGAACTTTATATCGACTCAGTAATATACTCGTATCTGAGATAGAAATATGAGAAACGCACACAATACTTCAGCAGGACAGCCTGAAGGGATGAGATCGCTAGGAAGATCTACGCGTGTATGGGAGGAAATAGGTCATTTGTTACTTGCTGGCCGGCGGAATGTTCAGGCTGAAGGCTAGGGGCGAGTCGCTTGTACTCGCATTGCGATTGCGTATCGGCCGACGAAACACAAAATCTATCTTGTCCTAGTTATCTCACTTAGAGAGTAGGCCCCTCCACCAGAACTGCTAGGGTTTTCACCGGCCAAGAACACACAAATGTAGAACAGTATTATAGTAAATCCTAATTGAAGTGGCCGCGCAGTCTAAGGCGTGGGGTTCGAGACCCTCCGGGTGTTTGGATATCTGTCTCTTATGAGTGTTGTGTGTCGTGCAGGTAGAGGTCTCTGTGACTCGTCGATCACTTGTCCAGATGAGTCCTACCGAGCGTGCCTCGTCAGTGTAGCCTTGACAATCGGGTCTAGGCCCAATAAGGGCTGTCACGCCATGGAAAAATAAATCCTTATCGAACCGGTTCTTTGGTTCTAGGTTCAATACTACTTGGCTCAAGAAAGTAAGTGCAATGAGAAGCTCTTGCAACCGCGAAGATGAATCTTTGTGCTCCACAGATGGCAGAGAATGTCATAACAAACTGACGGCTTATTATTTTGACAAGAAGGACTCGGATTCATGTAGTTCAAAGAAAAATCCACTGTTGCAAATCGAGTTAAATTGTATGTATCATATTGTAAAGTGTCGTATATTTGCCTTTCATTAATTTCTTAAAATGTCTCTGTATGGTACAAAGAATTAAAATATGAGTTGTAAATGATAATGAGACGTGGAATTTTATTATGTGACATTATTGTATATTCATTTTCAAAAAAAACTTAAGATCTTCAATAAGACTTTGAAGTAAATTAAGACAATAAGTAGTACCTAAACGACATGAAAAAAATTAACTTCTTCCAAAACGGGTTGACATAAATACACCAAACTTCGTCGAAATCATGCCAGAAGTTGCAGTTATGACTGATGCAACAGGAAGGCGCAGCGCCGCACAAAGTACGTATATTATGCGCTTCTGTAGGTGTTTACAAGGACGGTACATTCGTTACACGAATATTATTTCAAACATGGTTCATTGTCTGAGGAATATTTGATATTCAGCCTTTTCGAAAACTTTACGGCTTTTGTCATCTAACATAATTAACGCGATGAAACCTATTCTCACGACTACAATAGCTCAAGTTAAACCGCGAACAGCATTATGTCGATCTAATGGATCGAATCACTTGTACAGAAGAGTCCCGCTGAGTGTTGAGAAACAAATCGTTCACTATGTTGCCCAAAACAACTAACTTTTTATTTAGAAGAAGTTACATGTTTCAGCTGTTTAGAACCGTCATCGGGCCATCAACACAATATCTCAAAACAAGGTGAAGTGCAATACATATATATTCACAATATGGTTTCACTGTGTGGGATCCCACAAGTTTACATTTTTTATTACACTAGAGAATTGTAAAATTTGGTCTATAATGGCTGACGGTTTTAAAATTTCTCTAGCTTTTGTTAAGATAATGGTGACAAAGTTAAAATGTTAAATTGTTAGATAAAGTATTAAATAATGATTGCATGTATAAAAATTTGAGTCGAGGCATCGGCTACGCCAATTTTGAAAGAGGCTAAGGTCCACCAAGGACTGTAATGCCAGAAGAAGAAGAAGAAGAAGAAGAAGCATCGGCTACGTGACATAAAGTAGATCTGGTGGTGTGTGTGTACATATGTGTGTGTGTGTGTGTGTGTGTGTGTGTGTGTATATATATACACACACACACACACACATATGATATATCACTCCAGAACAGTGAAGTCAGTAGTAGGCACTTTTGAATGTTTTTATACTCATGTCGTATATCCGAACATCTGGACTTTCCCTGAACTGCGTTCTTGTATTATTATATGGTTCTTACGTGAAGTTCTCGTCGGTATGCAGTGCATTGCCACAGTACTGATACGCGGGTTGTTCACGTAGCGCCTGACAGCCTACTGAGTGTGGTGTGTCTGAGTATGATCGCGAAGCCTCGGTAATGAGGAAGCCGTGGCCGACTAGACGCAGTTGCGCCATGAAAATGGGTCGAAAAGGGTTTATATTATTTATATTGTTACTTATAAATTATGACACTAGCAAAGTCGGCTTTAGAAATGCTGCGTAAATCACATGTACGAGTAACTCAGACAATGGACACTGTCGATTATTCATAAACTGTTTAATGCATCCGATTCGCTCCTTTGAAGGGTTTTTTCACGTCGTGCGTATCTATTTAATATCTCACTGCTAAGCCCGCAACACCCTTTCTTAATTCAGTATAATAGCAAAACAGGGGTTGGCCTGCAGTAAAAAATACGGATATATACATATATATATATATATATTACGATTGATTTTACAACATGAAAAGCATGTTCACCTTATACCTGCCAATAACATTTCAAACATTACATGAATTAAACACTGTTTCAAGTCACGCAGTCGGATCTAGTTGCCTGTTACGAACACATAGAGTCAGCTGGGAACATGACTTTGAAAGATGATTTGTTATGAATAAGAAAGAAACTGACCGTAGTCTAGGTTACGATATTTTTGCATAACTGACTGGCAGTGGTGGGGAAAACAGGAGAGCCCTACTCCAAATAGCCTTACCGTGAGCCAAGAATTGAAGAATATGCCTCCTGATAAAGAGATAGGCCTAACATGCCCGCGGCGGGATTCAAACCCACAATCCCAGCAAGCGATCGGCCGCAGACCTCTGGTGTGTTTCGTTGAACATTATTTAGAGAAATGTACGTGAAAATGAGCTTCTGTCTACTTACGCAAAGAAAATAACCAACAGAGTTCTCTCTCTCTCTTTTTTTCTCGCTCCACTGAGGCAGAGTCTGGCCACAAGGGATTTAACTGGCACTGGACAGACTGTTGTTTAAAGTTATTCTCTATCCGTCCACATAACACCAAGCGAACAATTTCTACCCTGTTCTGTATTAAGCGAATTTATTTATCAGGTAGTCTTACTAGGGCCATATGTATGACACAAAAGGTGCCTGCCTCCGAACGACGACTCCAGAGCAGTCAAAATCTCTCGGGATAAATGGAGGATTAGCATAAGAAAGAGCTGAACAGCTGAACTGATGAATTATTCCGAAGCCATAACGTTTTAAGCTTTCTTTCAACGCCTCTACAAACACTACGTGACCAACAAATGTAACAGTTGTGTGCATGTCTCAAAGGAGAAAGCTGAAATGGGGAATTTGTCAAACCCGTGCACACAATAACAGGTAGTACTGTTGTACCTCAAGTATTACGCATTATGAAGTCCAAGAATCTTAAGAAGGTCTGTGAAAAAATAGGCAATAAAGGTAATTTAATCATTACTCCACCTACATTCGCCACAAGATCACTTACTAGACTATATTTCACATGTCTTTAAGCTCATCTGCACTACTGCTATTACCCTACGTTCCCTGTTATGCAGTTCGTATAACAGTTACATTTGTAACACTTCATATTGCATTCTAAAACAAATATTGTGTTTAACCATTTAAAGACGAAGCGTATCTGTTTTATATAAGGACTCAGTGCGTACCGCGCTGTAAACACTCTCAACTTCGGTTACAAAAACCAATCTCTTGATGTTTTATAAGGCAAAAGTTGCTGTTTGTTCTGAGATCCGTACAAAACACATAAACGCAATGTGGGCACCACGTAGAATTTTTTAATGTTAAACCTGGTGGTATGTAAAGTTACCGCTAGGCTTTAAAAGGTTAATGTCCTCATTGGTTTTTTATTTTTCCATGAACTACCAACGCACTACGCCTAACTTCTGTGAACTTACGAAGCTCGGTACGTGCGAGGTATCTATGTTTGATCAACATCTTCACATACTTCTTCCAGAACTTTTTCTATCGTCACACCGAAAACAAAATACTAAAAACACGACGTTTCGGAAGAAGCTTCTTCCTTCCTCAGGCCCTACTGTCAAAATCCAGACATCCACACGTTGGCCCTGACAGAAGCTTCTTCCGAAACGTCGTGTTTTTAGTGTTTTTATTTTCGGTGTAAAGATGGAAGAAGTTCTGGAAGAAGTATATGAAGACATTGACGTACAGCCATTGTCTAAAATAGTGATGTTGCATCTATGTTTGATGTAATTGACAATGGCAAGGTAACATAACAATTGATACGAGTGAATAAAAATAAAAGACAGCACATATCACGATTTGAGTCCTCAAAGTGTAGTGGCGTCGCGATTCAGCAGACAAATGCAACAAGATCTAAGACATTCTCTCAATTAATTTATTTGTTATGCTACGTAGAGTCAAAATTCGAGAAAATTAATTTGTAATATATGTGGAACGAAGCGGCCTTGAATTATTTCAAGGCACTGTCGCAGAGTTTCCAGGGAGGGACTGAGTATATTGACGCAGAAGGTGAAGGCGAATAAAATATTTTGTGCCGAAATCCGATATGTGATCTCCCTAGTATGACCCATAACTGCTGAACACATGACCCACAGCTATGTAGCCATATGCTTATCGTTGTTCTGTTTCCATCCCCTTCCTACTAATTCATACTTTGCCTCTATTCAAACCACCTTGTCTCCCTCTCCCTCTTTCTCTGTGAACACCGTGTTTTTTTTTGTGATAGCGTATCGCTCTCCTTTTCTATCCATCATTTTTCTATGGTGTTAAACACATAACCCTCTCCGTTTTTTCTCTGTTGTAGGAGTACTTTACGCCGTCATATCTGAAAGTTGTTACATTACATAATTCTTCAGCGTATTCTGCTTATATCCACTTCAGAATTTATGTAATGTGCTAAACAAAAGAATGTATATATTTATTTATCTTTATCACAAATATAACATTAAGTTTGAAGTCTCTTAAGCGTGTATGATTACCCAAGATTCGTACCAATAACAAACAGCTTTTACATAAACCCACATGGAAATCTCTCCCCGCGTAGCCCTTTAGGCATATCTAATACAGTAGGTACGTACATTTAGTCAGTGATAAGCTAATAAATCTAAATTTGAAATTGTGCAACAGAAACTGTAGCTTATGCCGTCACAAATGCCATATAAACACATAGTGGGTCTGCTTTCAGCTGCGGCCAATAGTATTGAGACTGCTGCAGATGTTAGGCAGGGGAAGTAGGTATCCGAAATGATGACACGTAACAATACCAGGAATGCCAACGCACAATCACTCTAACCCCACACAGTGGATATGGATTATCTAAACTGCACCTAACAGCTATATCTTCAGAGATCAAACAAAAATATCAAAAATAATTTTAAAAATTCTGTGTGTTTTGAAGTGCGTATTCTGTTTTGTGTGTCAAAGATCCTAACATAGCCTTGAACACGGGCATAAAAGTTTTCCTTTATTTAAAACAATGCAGTCACTGCAAGTTACCCGTGAAGAAATGAACATAATCTCCCCCCCCCCCCCCAAAAGCGGAAAACAGGACCATAAATTTCGCATGTGAAGTTGTGTGTTTATTAACTCTGAAAGTACAAGCAACAAGGTCTTTCAAGATAATGCTGTTAAATAATTCAAATACGGTAATGGAAGGGCCAGCAAGTTACACAGAAAAGGGTAAGTAGTTAGAAAGTTGTCAATAATGTGTTTAGCGGAAACAAGACAATACAAAATAAGACTTTAAGAGAAGTAACTTGTTTTAAAATACTGAAAATGAGTGTCTGATACGGCAACAGAGGTAATGGGACCGCATGCTAAGCAGAAAAGTCAGAGAGCAGCGCTGTATCCAGCGTAAAGAAACAGCGAGAGAACAAAAAAAAAATGAAGGGAAAAATCGTCCTATCATGACAAACCGGATAAATTATGGAACGACTTGTGCTCTGAAGAAAGCAGGCTAGATTAACACAACAACTTTCATTTCTATTACAAAAATAGTAGTTCACACATCAAGAGACTTCTTTATTTATTTCGAACCGCACTTTGTGAAATTTTACGTAACTGGCATCAACACTCCGCTAAGAAGAATTGAATACGTACTTTACTTGAAAATGCGTATCTTATGATCGCGAAGCAATACACTGGCACCGTAACTGTTACAGGGAAGTGCAGCACCTTTCAGATAGCCTACTGAAGCACAGCGCGAGGGAACTGAGCCATTATAAATTCTCGGCTCTCTAAATATTTTATTCATTACAAAATACATTGAATGGCTGTCATTAAATGTCGAAGAACAAAGTCATCTTTGATAGAAAGAGAATTTTTTAAGATTCAAATAAATCCATAGAAGCTTCAAAAGTACTTATGTAACCATTTTTCTTTACCTCTATATCCTTCATCTTTTCATTTATTCGTGTCATAAGTCAAACACTCTTCTTACAGAAGGCCGTCTGTGTCGTCACAGACTTTTAAATCTGTGTGTGGGGTGGGGATGCGGTTGGAAGTAGACTTTATATACTTTAATAGTTCTTTTGTTACAGTTCCGAAAGAGAATTTTTTTTTCCCCAGAAAGAAAAGACTAAAAAAGAAATAACTGCGTAACTAAAACAGAATTTGTTTCTGTGAAACAGAAGTAATTTCTAGCACATTAAGCATCAGACGCACATCCAGAGCGTGAAGAAGAGGAAAAGCTATAGTGTGGTCTTCTGCGCGATTTAATTCAAGCGCCGCTTCATTACGGACCAGAATGCGGGGGCTGATCGACCGCTAGCGGACCCGTCCGAGAAATTTCCTCGTAAATAACGCAAAACACGTGTTCGTTAAATAAGTGAAGGGAAGGATCGCCACTTGCACGCCTGTGTTCGTTATTTGAAATGTGAAGTCCCGACATTTATCCTCATCTTCACGACGTTTGTGTACATTAGCAATAATCAGTTAACAATATTCACTGGCTAATTTGTTGGAATCGACCCACATCATCCGATTATAATCACAGCACGTTAATTGAATGATTGTTCGTGACCGTTAGTAAATTAAAGGAATAAATCAACATTTAATAGCAAATCCTAACATTTCGCGATTCATAATCGCATTGACCCCAAACTGGATATAATATTAGAACTCTGTATGTACAGCATCATTTGTGAAAACAATGGCGGATTTTATAAATATGAGATTGGCATTAAAGTAACAGGAATGTTATAAAACAAACAAAACCAAAAGTAAATAAATATAAGCGTAAATACGCATTTTGTCTTTATAAACAGTTACAAGAGAATATATGTCGGTGTAGCATACGCAGAATAGACATTTCTTTCTCTGTTTCCGCTCTATGTGATACTTCCTTCACGCATGCTCTTGCGTATCGAGAGAAACTTGGACCACATGTGTAAGTTAAAATTAGCAGTTTTCTGAATATCGTTTTTTGAGCAAGGCTGTATATTACTACAACACACACGCGCGCGCGCGCGCGCGCACACACACACACACACTTCTCTGGTCAGTAGTAGCATATTACTTCTTGCTGAAGCTTTTCTGTGTATTTTCGATTTTTGAGATAAACCACAAATATGATCCGCAGTTTAGCACACCGCATTTCTAAATTACTAAAGCAAATCAAAAGTCTCTCTTCCCCCACACAGCACCTTCAAGTATGAGAAACGGTGGACGCTACCCACAGTTCTGAAATCAATTTTGAACGAACACTAACTTAACGTCAAGTTCACCAATCTCTCTAGACTTTAAATACGAAACCAAATTTTGGCACTGAAACACATCTGCAAAATTAACATCGAGGATGTCGTGAGACGTACGGAAAATTTGCAGCCTGGTAACTGCTTTGCTCCAGTTTATTTGTTATCATAATGCGTGAGGGGCAATACTAATCGAAATGTTGATTGTTAGTGGACTGTTACAATGTGCAGCAGAGGAGAAAAGTATATTAAAATTTCCAGGGCTGAATTGCGACGAAATTTTGATGTTAATAATAAAGGGGCTGAATGTGAATCAAGAATGCAATGTGGAATTTAAATATAATATAAACATTGGTTCCAGGGCCGAAGAAAATCACTGAAATCTTAATCTCACTTGTCGATCGCAGATTTCGTGAACACACACACGGCTTACTACGTTTAGCAAGCTGCCCGTAACTCAAACACGCGAAGTATGTATTATTTACATGCGCACTGACTTCACTTCAAACGTACACAGAGTTGTTTTCCACATGTTTTGTCTCTTGGATCTGCGACGAATATTTTATCTGATGTAAACCAGGTAAGGGTAAAATCCGTCATTTTCATTCTAGCCGAATTTTATTTAAATCCCTTTGGTATGATTTTTAAAACAAGAATACTTGTGATATGTTAGGTAGGGTACTGAGATGCTCCAAAATTGTTAAGAACTTTGTTAAGCATACCGTGAAAAGTGTTTTATGTATCATATGCCGTCACTTGCCCCTTCTTGTATCTCCATTACAATCAGACACTTAGTGCTGTGTTATAGAGAAACACTCACCATTTATACGAGGAAAGTAAAAAAAATTAATATTAAAGCATGTGCTAGATATATTTAGTATTGTGCTATTAAGGGTGACTATACCTTTATATATTACTACAAATTGCAATAGCAATGATGCGTTTACGTAAAAGAATTTATACAACAGTTAGATCAATAGAGACGGAGTGTTCTGCTCAATAGCAACAAGACAGGCAATGATGCATAACATAAGGTTTGGACGCATCCACCTAACCCTTGTTGCTGTGGAAGAAGAGCAGGTATTAAATATTCTGAGTTTGTCTCTATAGCGTTAGTTATGCGGCACACAAAGCGCATGTGCCATATTACATTGTCATCTGTGGCCTGTCTGGTTGCACAATATTTTTCCACATTACCTCACAAACGGCGCCACTTTCGGAAAAAAGTTGAACATAGAATAGTTTTTCTTTTATTTTTTCTACAACTTTAGTCTGAAAATTTTCTCATTCTAAGAAGGATTCGGCGAGATTTTATCGTAAATGTACATAAGTCTTCATGTAAAATACCCGTTATTCTTGTCAGACTTTAATTAAACTTGAATTTTCTCGACAGAGTTTCTAAAAATACTCACGTATGAAATTTTATGAAAATCCGTCCAGTGGAAGCCGAGTTGTTTCATGCGGACGGACAGACAGGCATGACGGAGCTAATAACTGCTTTTGACAATTTTGCGAACGCGCCTAATAAAGTTTGAACTCCCCGTTAGACCACTGCAATCGGTTAAGGAAGACAATTCCTCTGTGTCTATTTACCTTCCACTACAATTGTAACAGGTTTCCTTTCATTTGCTTCCCAGGCTTTGAGATGCTTGACACATCTTCGCCTGACAATAGTATGAAAAACCCAGCACTGCTGCAATGGAAGCTACACCCATGAGACACTCAACAGAATCCATTCAAAAGATTCTGACCTTTCCATTCTCCAGGATCTTGTAAGGGAAATGTCTTCTTAAATTATTTCTCCTCTTCAAACTGCAGTCAGTATAATATGGGGATCTGAAAAAAAAATGGCAGGAATGCAAGATTTCAAGCTTTCGCCGCGTTGTAGTTGAGATGTTCGCAGCGTTGGTTGAGTTGTTATGGTCTGTTACCTGCTTTTACGTTTGTAACAAACCAACCTACGCTGCGTAACAAACCGGAACATCTCAGGTGACAAAGATCGTTAAGAATGGAAACCGAAAATATGTAGACAAATTTGTTTCGTCGCCTTGGCTCTGAATTTCGCTGAAACATACTTATTATTAACTGGTATCAGAGTCTTCTTGGAAAATTTAAACTTATGAATCAGATCCCTGTCCCATCGAATCGACATTTTCGTCACCATTCCGTGAAAGTATCGCACAAGTTCTGTCTTGCCCACACTGAATACAGTAAAAATATTCTCATGCTACCTGTTTTAACCCTTTAAAGACGAAATGTAATCTGCTTTATATAAGGACTCAGTGCGTACCGCGCTGTAAACACTCTCCACTTCGGTTATAAAAACCAGTCTCTTAATGTTTTATAAGGCAAAAGTTGCTGTTTGTTCTGAGATCCGTACAAAACACATAAACGCAATGTGGGCACCAGGTAGAATTTTTTAATGTTAAACCTGCTGGTACGTAAAGTTACCGCTAGGCTTTAAAAGGTTAATATTACCCTACTAAATACGCCTGTACTCCCAATGCCTGAGTGTACCTAACGGTAAAAAGTTAATGACCCAAACTAAATTCCACAAAATACGGCAGTTATGTAACGCCGTGCAGTGTGGTAGAAACGTAACAAAGTTTCAGAGAAACTCAGTGTCTACATAACCAGTGCATTACTTATTTTGCTGAGCTGGAAACATCATTTTAGTAAAGCCACTTAATATGTCAGGATCATAAAATATTTCCAAATTGTAAGACATCAAAACAACTTTCATTCTTTAAAATTATATAGTCACTACATGGGCTATAGGTACAAAAATTTACATAACTGATGTCTCCATATTACTCTTCTGCAATACGTTTTCATTGACAGGATTTAGACGCTGAAATAACTCATAATAGTAATAATATTGAATTTCGCACCTAGCGGTTTTGTGTCTGGATAAGATTGAAACCCTTTAATGCAGGGGTACACAGATTTTCAAAAATCTATGAGCCACCTCAAAATTTCAGGCCCCATAAAAGTGACAGGGAGCAAGTTCCATACTGAGGATGCACAAATGCACTCGGGCGACCTGGCGCCAGGGATTTTAAAGTAACGTCATACTGGAACTGAACAACGCACAAATAAACCCAGAAACACAGTGTTTGTAAGTAAATGTACCCGTAATTCTCGAACCTGGACATCGAATCTTGTCTCAGTGTCCAGGAAATCGTTTCAGCCTCATCGATTTTGCGACCTACGAAGAAGAAAACGCGAAATGGAATCCGTGCCTTGCGATGGGATTCGTGCTATAACCATTGATTTTTATAAGACCTTAAGACTTCAGCTGCACGAGGACATTTCCAGAAGTGCAGAGACTTCTGAATCTTTCAGACGGCAAACTCCCCCAGAAGTGCCTCCTATTGTGTGCTTCATATAAGGTTCAGATTATCTTACGTACAGCCTTAATATGTGAGAGGCGCACAGGTGGCGAACTATACCTTGCTTATTACAGTCACCGGAGCAGAGTAAAAAAAGCTAGCAATAATCAGAAATGTAATGGGCGATCACAGGAAATATGACCTCAAATAAAACTCCTTTATTGCTTGTAACATTCGCTTAATCTCAGTACAAAAATTTCAGGGTACACGGAATAAAACGTAAATACTAAGCTGTATAGGGCAAGTTGACTTCACTTTAAGAATCCGAGTCTTTATAGAAGATTAAATTAATGCCTCTCTCAGAAGATCTCGCCACGAATCCTTGAGTAAACAACTGCATGAAGCAGAGGTCCGCTTGAGAACTTGACACCATTTTATCCACCTTTTATAGCAACCACAATTTGAGTACTGTGTTAATAAAACTCCGAAATACGACCATGTTTTCAGCCAGCTGAACCCACCTCACACTCGCAACGCAGTTACTTTTAAGTGTATTTTCGTGTAAGTTGGCACTAAACAGCATCCGACCTTATTCCTTTGTATATAAAAACACTGAATAACATTCAAGTTGTGCTGTTATTATGTACTAAAATAACTGTACTGTTTTCGCCCATTACCAACGAATATGAGGTAAAAAACTTTGATTCCTAATTCTCATAAATTTGTTTCATTTCAATGGTCTTGCACAGTTCACACTCAGGTTTTCTGAAGGTAAACTTTAATGGTCAACCTTTCGTCGAACAACGCTGAACACGTCCAATATTCTGCACATATCGTAATGTGGTTACTTTCGGGCTCTGTGCAATACATGTGCCAAATGTCAGATACCACTCTACAGGGATGTTTTATGAAGCATAAGAAGGCAATGTCATTGAAAGGGGAGGAAAAATTCGAAATACTTAGTAGGCGGGATTACACGAGATGCGCTCCATGGAGTTGATTGCTTGATTTGTCAGTTCTCTAATGCAACTGATAACAGACACATAAAATTGCTGCTAACAATTAATGTCAGTTTGTTGAGAATGTGTCACCTATTCATCTGAAACTTACCTTTATATGTAGGATGTAAACAAACATCGCCTACGCAGAGTTGTATTTCTAGTGTAATTAGCGTCACAGGTAAGGCTGCTGAATTACATGCCGGTTGGAAGCTCAGAGAGACTGCGAGAATTGATATTTTTGTGATTTATTTATTCCTTCTGGCCAAACCCCAGGATATTACTTCAATTAGACAATGACAGTTTCCCATCAGATACACGCAATCTCTGATTTATCTTTCACAAACTATCCTATCATTCACCGCTGTATATCTTACGTACTGAAAGCGCCGTAAAATAAAACTATATACATTCAACATTTGAAGATCCAGATTACTGCAGTGAACAAAATAATACTTGCAAAGTGTTTAGAATGCGCCTACTCGATATTATTTTAATGATATTATGTGAATAGTAAACACTGTGAAGTTCGTTCTTGCACCATCACACGCTTTCCCCGGTTAGTTAACTCCTCTTGGGTCCGAACATCCTCCTAAAGGCTGTTTACTCCACTGTACGCAAACCATCAGTCATTCTTCAACTGTCGTCTTTGAAACTCATTTAAAAATTTGCAGCGTTAAGCCTGCTTCTAACGTAAGTATGGCGGTACCTCACTATTAGGACAATTCACTTACAAGCTGAAGATAAAACTATCTTTCAAAGCATTCCTTCACTTGAAATGCTTCCCGTCATTAGCTAATGTTTCAACGGAATTTGCATCTTAATTAATTCTAGTCTGTACGTTAAACAAGCTTCATGCTATGTACCCAAAAACCAGAATGTAAACTCACAGCGGCCTCAAACTTGACTCATCAGCAATGGTTGTTAAGGCAACTTCACGTCATCGTATGGACCACGAGCAATTACTATGCATGATCAATTAACCTAAAGGACAAACAAGCTGAGGTATTAAAGTTTACCTCTGTTCTCTCACCACATTTCCTTAAAGCAACTCAGACGATGTAAGCACGTACGTTCTTGGTGCAATGCTCGGTTCCTGCCGAAGCATCTTCGACAGGAAGGCCTGTGTGCCTCTAGAACTGTCACGTGTGTGTCACGCTGGTCGCACACACACACTAGTTTTTAATTTATATTGACACTGTCTGCCCATCACTATCGTGGTCTTAACGGCTGTAATTCAACTCGTAACAGATTCTGTTCAACACGTATCTTCCTTAGAGCTCTGGATGGAAAATACAATGACTAGAGGGCACAAAGAAATAGTGTACACTATTTCAATTGATGTTACATAATAAGACACAGACAAAAATATAATTGATTAAAACATAAAATAAAAGCGATGGCTGTAAAACTTTCTCTGAGTCTTAGTTTCTCCTGTGCAACTGGGCATACTGGGCAGTAAGTGTTAAAATTTACAGGTGTAAACAATATAAAAATATATCACTTAGAGTAAGCATATTTCGAATGAAACAGAGAAAAATTGGAAATTTCCGGAAGTTTTAGATATGAAATAAATGACGCAATTCCAGTAATTTGTTAATGATAAATAAACAAAACTGTGGAGTCATAAACAATACGGAAATTTCCTGTCAGATACTCATGAATATCAGCTGAGTTAGAAGATTGAATATAGAGGTCAGCACTGCAATGCGTTATATTAACTATGAGAAGAAATATTCTGTATATGCAAGTACAGTACAGAAACATATGAACATCACTTTATACCGTTTCACGTATCATTCAGAAATTAAAGAAAGGTATAAAGCTTTGGTTTCCTTGCCTTCAACATTTAGACGACGCAGATCAGACTTATCAATGGCATACGATAAACGTCGTAAAGAACATTTATCAACAGATGGAAGAAGTCTCGGAGTGAAAGTGAACATAAAGACAAAAATTTTACATTGCTTTACGAAAGTAGCAGATACTATTAAAAGCGATATATCTACCTTACTGAGGTAGGAAATAAAATGCACGGTATTACACCAGTACTAGATTTTTTCATCCATCCACCTTAGTGACAACTATGCACAATGTACGAAAGGCAGGATAAGTGTAAGTGCAAGTTACATCAACGGGGAGGATGAGGAAGTGGAATTTAAATTCTAGCCATTCTAACCATCAACACGTTTCAACATCTTTATTCACGAAAAAAAAACACTGATATTTCAATTTTTAAGCTGGTATCCTTATAAAATATACTGCTGACCATTAAAAAAAGCTTGCGCTGACACCAGTATCAGAATGTGATTAAATTTTCTAAAAATCTGACAGTGTAATTTAGCAAGAAGGGGATACGTAGAGTGTCAACGAACTGTGTTCTCCCTCCATCCCTCCATCCCTCCTTCCCTCCCTCCCTCCCTCCTTCACTACACTGTATTTCATGGCACAGTAACTTACGAACAAAAGCTATTGGAACTGAATGCAGTATTTAACCACTGATGAATGAAGGAAAAAATCGAGATGTTGCGTGATTTCAGGTTTCCGCCGCGGTGTAAATGAGATCTGCGCTCTTTTGGGATTGTACGCAGCGCAGAATGGTAGATTTTACCGACGTTTCAGGACAACCTACCGGTCCCATCTTCAAGGGTCAAGCAGTCCAAGAAGTTTGACTCTTCTAGATGGGACCGATAGGTTGTCCTGAAACGTCGGTAAGAATCTACCACTTTACGTTCCGTAAAATCGCAAAAGAGCGCACATCTCAATCGAGGCGTTGTGAAGTAAATTACATATTGGTTTTATTTTCTCTAAGCCGGAATTGGATACTCTTTGGCACCACTCAACTCATTCGATTCAATCTTCTTGGACTCCTACAGGCTACCCTAAAGACGGAAGCAGTAAGCTTGTCCGAACCGTAGGTAATTATTGACCAGTCGACACGGCGTAACAACCAGAAGGACTTGTATCTTTTGCGGCGTTACCCGCGAACGTGTCTCTTCCCCTCAGTTTCTGAGAAAAGCTCTGGGCAGTCTTGGCACCTGACTGAGCATGAAGGTAACCACCCATCTCCACTTGATGCCGAAGAGTAAGTTGGCCATCCGACGTACGTGCACCGTGCTTAATTAGGCACTAGAAAAAATTTACTGAATTTCAATATGCCTCCTGTTGTCAGACATGTCTGTTCCCATGCCCTTTGATCAACATCTTCTTTTAAAATAGCCTAAGTATGGCAACATTTTGCGTCTGCCTATATCTGTATAGGCCTACTGCAGGTCACAATTTGTCAGAAGATTCCAAAACCTATTATCAAAATATTTTTCCCCACAGCTTATTAACCTTTTCAAGCCTAGCGGTAACTTTACATAACACCAGGTTTAACATTAAAAAATTCTACGTGGTGCCCACATTGCGTTTATGTGTTTTGTACGGATCTCAGAACAACCACGGAATTTTGCCTTATAAAACATTAAGAGATCGGTTTTTATAAACGAAGTGGAGAGTGTTTACAGCGCGGTACGCACTGAGTTCTTATATAAAACGGATACGCTTCGTCTTTAAAGGGTTAAGCTAGCCTGAAAAAAGCAAACCAGCTGAAATAGCAAAGGTTTAAAGTGGTATTTCACTGCAGCTGCTGCACTATTGCTATTGGTAAGGGCGATCTTTTGTTGATTCGTGGATAATCAGTGAGCTGTATGAAATTGTACTCTATGCTACGTAACACCATGTAGTATAGAATTCTGACTCATTATGAAGGACGATACAACATTGCTGTTAATTGGGTGTAACTAATGCCTGGATTATATTTGGTGATGAAACCCTCAGCCCAAACACAAGCTATATCCTGGCTGAATTTTCCTCTGACACATCCATACTTCGTCACCCGCTGTCTGAGAAAAATTGTGTTTTTCGCACGGTCTGGAGATCTCAGACGGGATGGACTCCTGTCCGCACCAATCTGCTTTCTGTACGTTCCATCATTCTCTCTTTACCTTCCTGCTGACATTTCCTTCTCCATTCCCCTAACATCCACAACACTCATTTTCTTTCCACCAGACTTTCTATCTGGAATTGATTTTCCGTTCACGGTTTCACCTTATTTCAACACTTCCTTCACGCTAACCCATTTCACATTGTTTCTTTCCGTCTTTGTTTTCCTTAAAATTTCTCTCCTTTATTTGTTTTAATTCTCCTCCGTTCCTTGTGTCCTGTTGTTCTTTTCCTTCAAAGAGCTGAAGCCTCCCTCGTTACGGCATCCCATTTCAGCCTGTTACGATCGATACAAACTTACTTTCATATCACGTTTAGCCACGAAAATATCTTATAAACATATCGGAACAAAATACAAACAATGTAGTCTATCAGCTGGGAATCAAGCACTTCATTTCATGAGCAATATTTCAGAAAGGGACCTGGAAAATCTACATTTATTCCACACATTCAGGAATACAATACGCTGCTGAAGCAATGTTCACTATATTGATATATTGTGAGTATTCATTTTCTACTAAAATTTTATTACAAAGAAATATCTCCTTTTATGCATCCAGATATTACAGAACGTATCTGAAGAGACAAACCCCAACCGAAAGGCAACGCTTACAATTTTGAATAGATCAACCTTTTTATCTCATCAGTCAAACAGTCTGTTTTCATTTTCTCTGCTATATTACCGCTCTAAAACTTTACTAATCCCAACACCCCATTACAAAAGCAAAACAGTTGCTGCACAAGACTTCCACAAAAGAAAATCAGTATTTCAAACTGCATGTGCATTTAAAGCGATAAGATACTATAACAAAACAAGTAAAATGTTACAAAAAAGAAATAACTATAAAGTGGGTGTGTTATTTAAATACGAACGAGTTCAATTTTTGCCTCGGTATACATCGTACATTCACGACTGAAATCCAGCAGTTGCCCTGTACACTCAGACTATCGGTTGTACTGTCGATATGGAAGGAAACAGTTGTTGCTTATGTCAAAGTAAAATTGTGACAATGATTTGAAGTAACTGAAGAAATTCACAGTCAAAGTAGTGAACATTTCTACTGGCGTACTTCGTGAATGGAATTACGTAGCGCTGGCGTATATCAACCAGTCCTGCGCCGCATGTACTTGGACACACATCATTTGGAGGATAATGAAGTACATAAAAACAAAACTTCCTTTGCAGGAGTGACTTTCATGTCTAGAAATGAGCTTAAAGGTAATAGGATACGTCTGTATGGTTGGTGTTTATGTTGTTTGTAATCCTCAGAATAAACAGGGATTACTCCTATAAAATTACTAATACACTGGGTTTCGTAATAGTGAAGCAGCCTGTTTACTGTGTGGTGAAAGACACATTTTTGTGCATCATTTAACCCTTTAAAGACAAAATGTAGAATGTTTCATCTAAAGACCCACTTCGTACCGCGCAGTAAACACTTTTTATCTCGGTTATAAAAGCTAATCAGTTTAGGTTATGTCGGGCAAGAGTCGCTGTCTGTTCTGAGGGCAGAGTGCACAATTTTTTAATATTAAACCTGTTTGCGCATCAAGTAATCAGCTGGGTTTAAAAGGTTGAATAAATTTTATTATTCAAAAGTTTATTTCCATTACCGTGTGTTAAACGATCTACTGTGACACGAACCGTGTGTTACCCGGAATCTGAAGAACGTTTCCTATCCCTCTTCCGCTCTAGAGGAATAAAAGACAGATGCAGAAGAAAATAAATTCGTATTAGAAGTAAGAAACGTCACGGTATGATGTAAATATTGCTCACTTTTAAATGATCATGGAATGCCTCTATACTAAATCTCAAGGTCACCTGCTAAGCCTTTTGACGCGCTTCACTTCATTCCGATGACTCTTGCCCAAAATATTAACATACACGAAGATTTAACTCCTCCCGTCGCCCTTATTCTCACAAATGCCTTTATGAAGTGGCGCTTAATTAAGTACAGAGATTCGTCTTCAACGTACTGTGCTTAATTAAGCACAGGGGCAGCTGTACCAGCAGCCTACTTCGTGACAGTATATCAAGTCATATTAATGTTACTCCCATGTGTTTAGAATCTGCAAAAGTGAAGAGTACTCGTGCAAGACATGAATGCATATGGAGAAGTGGGGGGTAATGTTCCACTCATTTTTAACCACGGCTCTATATTGAGGTAAAGTGTCAACTTTAAGCCCTGTCGCCTTACCCATCGAGCAGGAGAGTGCGTAAGACCCAGAGCGGTTAATCAAGATCTGCTTGTCACCGAAAAATGATTTTTTGGGTTTAGTGCGCCTATCTTGTTTTGGTACAGTGACCACACCAACCCGGATACCTTTATAAATTGTTACAACAGTAAAAGTTTCACATATACAAATTCGATGTATCAGATTTTCAGGTAATACTTAACCTTTTAAAGCCTAGCGGTAACTTTACATACGACCAGGTTTAACATTAAAAAGTCTACGTGGTACCCACATTGCGTTTATGTGTTTTGTACGGATCTCAGAACAAACAGCAAATTTTGCCTTATAAAACATTAAGAGACTGGTTTTTATAACCGTGATGGAGAGTGTTTACAGCGCGGTACGCACTGAGTCCTTATATAAAACAGATACGCTTCGTCTTTAAAGGGTTAATCTCTTCGCAACAAATACGGTCATACGTTATCAGCCTACGTTCCTCTTCTAATACGCGTCCCTAAGGGTTGAAACGTACAAGTTCTATACTCGTATTATAATGGCTCGTACTATGTCTTGGGCGTAGATACTGTTTAGGGAAATCGCAATACATTAGAAAAATGAAATCAGTCATCATAAGCACCAAATATAATTAGACATTCCTTAGCGTGTAATCAACGATGTGCCAGGTTGCAGGTAAGTCCAAAAGTATAAAATATAAAGCGCATTCCACCTGCCTATTTTGCTTATTCTTATCGTAAAATATACGATTATGACATGATAATTCACGGCTGTCTGGGCATTCTTTTCATCTCCTCAACCAAGAAAGTATTTCAGTGTATTTAATATGTACCATGTTCGTGCACTGTATTATACGAAATAATAACACCAAATTATGCACCAAAAAATACATATAATTTTACTCTTAAAAATCTCCTACATGTTTGGGCCCTGCTGGGCCATCTTCAGGGAGAATAATATTGATACACTGTGGTTGCGTTTATGTAGTTAAGTGCGAATGTGCCCCGGGCGTCATCCTCCGTTTGAGAGGTGTCGCATACGCGACTGCAGTTCAGGCCCGGACCGCGGACAGTTCACGCCTCCAAAAACAACGCAACAGCACATTCTCACTCAACTGTAAAGTGCAACCTTAGTGTAACGGTAACGAAAAGTTCTCCCTGAAGATGACTTAGCAGGGTCGAAACATGTAGGAGTGTGTTACGATTGATGATAAAACCCTCTTTGTGCATTTGTTGGTGATTAGTGTTTTTGAAAAGGCCGTATTTTCATCTAGCAAGTTAGCGTTGTTGTAATATGAAGTAACAGACGTTATGTAAGGAAACTTACCACTAACAGAACAATTACCACTCTATTTATAGAAAGCAGGGCGTCGCAGGTACTTCGCACGTGTTCGTTTTAAATTATAGTGGGCAATATTCAGCGTATGTTGTTACTACAGCGAAATGAGAATGCTGTTATATTGCTGCATTAAAACAAATATCAAAACCTTTAAATTTCTGTGGTTACTTTAGGTCACACCACGGTCCATTATCCACGGCTTCTGCATTTTGCCCATACTGTATATTTATATGTTTCCTTTGATTTACAGTAAGTAGCGACTATTTTCTATACGGCGTTAATCGATTGGTTTTTATAATGGAGATTGTGAGTATTTTCTGTGAGGTAGGAACTTTATTTTATGTATAATATAGATTTTAATCCTTAAGTTGTTGATACCCAAACCATTTGAATTTTTTTTTTCCTAGTAGCATGACAGCCCCTAGTGGGCCAGGGCCTCTTCATTATCGAGGCTTCACGATCACACTCAGACACACCACACTCGGTGGGACTCCTCTGGATGAGTGATCAGACCGACGAAGAAACTTCTACCTGACAAACACACAACACTCACAAGAGACAGACATCCATGCCCCCGGCGGGATTCAAACCCACCATCCCAGCAAGCAAACGGCTGCAGACCCACGTCTTAGACCGCGCGGCCACTGGGATCGGCACTTGAATGTTAGCACACAGTTTGTGAGAAAGCAACTTACAATCCCAGTCTGAAGAGTCCGGGTGAAGTATATTAATGACTTAATTTGTTAATTACAATAATTAGCAGCAGAGTATTGATGCAGCAGCTACGAGCTCTAATTACGATAGCAATACGTATGCTATTAATCAACACGAGCCACGATGTGGGGAGGCTGTGTTTTATAGCAGCATGCTTCGCATTATGCTAGTAATTATACGCAACCATTGTTCAGCGGTTTGTTTTCGGATATCAGAGGGTAGAACTCCCAGGTAATTCCATTGTTCTATGCTTCCAATATGACACGCGAGCATTTCAAAACAACGGCCTTGTGTGCACATTTATACAGCCCAGTTAATTACATCTCTATTCTGTGACCGACGGATTTACACAAAAATGAAACGATTGGTGTTTTTTACCCATTCCGCCATGCTAATTTCAGAAGATAAAGATCCACTTACTTATAAATTAGAAAGGATTCTCATTCTTGCATTGGTGGACAATTGTATTATTGTAGCTTTCACTTGTAAGTCACGTTTCTGCCTTTACTAATTCCACAACCGTTCTAGTGTCAAAGCCTTGTACGAAGCAAGATTTTGTAGCAGTAAAGCCCTAACCTTGCACTAGCAACTGACACACTTTGAATATTCGGAGCTTACTGACATATCAGCGTGATTTGATTCCATGCAAAACATATCCACATATTACCCCAAAACATGTCAAAAGCAGCGCGATATCAGGCTTCTGCCGTGGTGTTAACATCTCATGTCAAACCTCATCCTTCCAAACACTCGTACTTATAAACTCAGTTTCATTATCTTTCCATCTTTCTCTCCCATACATAGTTTCTACAGCTGAAATATCGTAATTAAATATCGTAAGAATAAAGAAGTGGACTAAGTTAATAACACTCCTATAGGTTAAGTACAAATTCATACCAACTAATGCAATGTTGTTATTCAAAATGTTCTTATATCACTAAACTTCTTGCAACACCTTTCGATCCCTATTGAGATCATACTCAGGGATACGTTTAAAAAACTAAAATTACACAAACAGAATGGCAATATCTTGTTATAAAATATGTATAAAACAGTTGGTTTATATGCAGTTCACACGGAGATATTTGCTTGTTACTGTGCTTTGGGAGTCTGATGTTTCTGTGTGAACGGTAGGCACAGTAGACATCCGACTCCTAAAGCACAGTAAAGAACTACATTTTACGTTTCCAACAAGAATATCTGTTCCGTTGCATATTCGACTTATGAGACTACAGATATCCACAAAGCAAATGTAAATACTACAATGCAGCTTGCAAGTAAAGTGCTAGTGGACAAAATTTTGTTTAAGTAGCCTCATGGTCCCAAAGACTTAACATCCTCAACACTAGGCGTATTATAGTCAATTTATTAGACAAACAATTGTTCATGCCACAAATAAGGATCTTGTCTACTGACAATTGGTTTTAAACTTGGCATTGCTTACTCCCTGAAGATGGTGTTCTGAACGCCGAAACATGTCGGGGCGATATATAATATATATAAACTATTGTGTGCACTTAGTTGGTCTAATAAATTGACTGTAATTGTTCATAACAATGCACGGAATATACAACCTTAAAACTAGACGTATTGTTCCTAAAGCCTCTAGGAGTAGTGTGGACCTAGCCCTTCGCCTATAAGACGCCTGTCACGTTCGCTACTTCAAGTGTGTTTGATTCACACATACAAGCACACTACAACACAGTCAGTCTGCATAGGGTGCCTGCTACCTTGCACATATGTACTTAAAATCATACCCAAGTTAACCTTTATCCTGCTAATGTGGAATATATGGTGAGCTGCTAATAACGCCAGCGCCACTAATGTGTAGTATTTGGTGAACTACATTTGGCAACGCTGAAAGGACGTCTTTCACGACTGATTCAGTGTTGAGACATTGTGCAGGGAGGGAGGGAGGGTGGGAGGGAGGAAGGGAGGGAGGGAGGGAGGGAGACAGTGACCGAGAGAGCGAGACAAAGAGGCTCCTTTCAGCGTTGCCAAATGCAGGTCACCAAATATTACACATTAGTGGCGCTGGCATTACTAGCAGCTCACCATATATTCCACATTAGCAGGATAAAGGGTAATGCAGGTTATAAATATGTATAGTTACTCGGTAGGGGCTGGAAGGTCCGAGGACTGAAACCCGATGGAGGAGAAATTTTCAGCACTCATCCAGACCGGTCCTGGATCTTACCCAGCCTACTGTACAATGAGTAGCGGGTACCTTTCCCAGGGCAAAGCCTCCGAGTTTGGCGTTGACCACCTACCCCCATCTAGCACCCAGGTTAAAGAAAAATTAGAACTATACTTCACGCCCCTTCTGGGCGTTCATGGTCTGTTACAGGGTAAGTTTACCTCAAAAAATTGTAGGCCCTCACACAACAACCTCATAAATAGTGTCGTTTAAGACCTGATACGTTTTAGCCTGATTTCGAAGGGAGTTCCTGCCTCTTTCTGCAGGCAGTCTACGTGGCATTACACCTGCTTTTCACGTTTTAAACCTGACATTCTGCTGAAAGAAAACTTGCTCAAAATGCGACTACAATTGGCGTATTTGTGTCTGAGGGGGTGTAGGTGTGTGTGAGAGAGACAGATACAGGCCCATTACTTGTATAAATGGTAGGTATATCTTAATAAAAGTAGTAAAAAAGGTTTCACACTTTGTCGATAGAGGATACGCATGATGAATACTCATGGGCACAGAACAGGAAAGGATAAAGACCTAGAATCGAAACCAACGGACAAGCGCCTGTCTGTCAGACACAGTCCCCCTACGTAATTCTGTACGACATTGATGCTTATGAGCAATCTTTCCAAAAAATCCGCTTTTTTTTAGGCTGAGTCCTAGTTTGAACAATTGACATTCTGTACAACAACATTAGGAGAGCGAAATGAAACGGAATAAGCTGAGAAAACGAAGAACAAAAACACCCGTTTAATTAAATCTTGATTATAGGACATAATGGAGGAGGGAAGCGAAAAACATTGGCAACCATACACTTCATCGCACAGCGGCGAGTGAGATGTCAGCGGACCTCTAGGCAATGACCTTTGAATTTCTGTGTATTTGGGTGCAAAAACATCCCCTACTCTGAAGGAATAACGTATATGTGTGACCAATTCAAATGTGCGTTCAAGTACGCGAGTCCGTACAAAAAATCAAGCATTCAGTTGATACGGAACAAGGCATGTAACCTGTCCGAATTCATCGTTCATTCCGAAACAATTAATTACTCGTTCATACATTTGTCAAAATTATGTAATGTCCATCTATATTATCATTTTTCTCATGTATTTAACGAATGCAGAATAAATGATCAATAGTCGATTAATTACGTAGAAATCCATATTGACGGTAACAAAACATTTATGTAAATACGGAGTTAATAAGACAAGACTGTAGGATAAATTTTTCTGTGCAGCTGATAAGTCAAACGCTTAATGATTTTTATTTTCTCTCATTAATAGATACAACAACAGACTTCTTCGACTGCTGGAGCAATTCGCCCTTATTTCAAATACGAATTTATGAATCTCAGAATGTAATTGTTTTACCACACGACTGCAACACTTCTGAAGGAATTTAATTCATATCCGGACATTTACAACGTTTTAACTTTCTATAGCCATCTCAGAGTCAAAATCACGAGGCCCAGACTTTGTTGTTTGTATCTGCTAGCCCAAAGTTAGCAATTCCTTGTAGAGTCCATAATTGAAAAGTGATTTTCTTATGTATTCAAAGTCTGCTGAAACCAGCAAATACCTCCCATATCCTTTACCAAATTTTTTATAGGTTGATAGGCCTCCTTAAATCTATGTACGCTTCCAGCACACTCTCCAATATTCAAATTTTGTTTTCCATACTGAGCACTTATTCGCTGGAATAGCAAAACAACAGACCAACATGTGCGCCCGTGTTGGTCCGTTGTTTTGCTGTTCTCCAATATTCTTCATCTCACAGCCCGTTTCTAGCTCATAAATTTTTCTTTTAATTATTCCCTCTTCTTTATTCCTGAATTGTCTGCTGGTTTTACGTCAGAGATTACAAAAGTGTTTAAAATATGCGTATTATCTTTCTTCATGTGCCATAAAGAAACATACTAACATAAAAATTACACGAAATTCACATTAATATGTCATATACCATTAAGGTTTAGAATATCTAATAGAGGTAAAGGTCTCCCTCCAAAGACATCCTATGCAGACTCAGAGGGCAGACTGAGGTATAGCACCAACCCACTCACTACTTCGGTGCTAGAAGTGGGTGGGTGGTCAGCACCACGCCCCAGTCGCTCTACACCCACTGTATAGGAGGCTGGGTGAGTCTCGGCGCCGGTTGAGAGGGGCACGGGTTTCTATCCCCAGACCGTCCAGTCCGTAGTGGGTTTCTACACAGACTACGCTATCTCGGCAGACTCTTTTACAGCTGCATTAAAATTAGAGGTGAGAAAGGCTCTAATAAACAGCTGGGTACACAAAATTTTGTAAGCAAGCATTTGGAGGTCATTCGAAGGTAGGGTCGCGGGGTGACATGGTTAGAATGAGCAAAATCATGTAGACTTTCAATCAGGACAGCTGGTCAGTGGACCCACGTTCGTAAAGGATACATCCCCAATATACATCTAGAGTGTCGCCATTATACGAATTATGTCGGTCAACGTAATGAATGTGTGCTTGTTATCACGTATCAGCATAACTCTTGCAACAACAGGTGATGTTGCAGTGAATAGGTCTAAGGGCAGCCAAGGCATTTGGCAAAGCACTCGATCCACTGCTCTGTGAAACACAATAGCCTGGGATCCATACAATGTACCGCACATCAAGTGGAGCTTCTCTTTGAGAGGGAGGTCTGACGATCTCTTATGACTTCGCTCAGCACAGCGTTTGTGCTCGAACACAAAAATCTCTCGCCGTATAATTTTGAGAGCAGAAAAAAAAAACTTTTAGACTGTAAAGGATGTGAGCCGACCATTCAAAGGCAGTGATGAGGCGTATATTATATCAGTTTCCACTTGCAATATGAACTGTAAACCTAAATAAAACTACAATATTTAAAAATTACAGCAGCAAGCAGACCATACATTCTGCAACTTCATTTAATTGTTACTGAAAGAAATAAATTTGGGCTCCGGCACACGTGGGGAAAAAACTGTGTTAGTGACGTGTACCAGGTAGCTATATTATGAGAACCCAAATACTAATCGTTAATAATAAAAAATTCTCTGTCACTCACGACTCTGGTACATTTCAACTGATTTCATACATCGAAATCTCTTATGGTGACTTCAATATTAAAAAGCGTTTTCGCCTCTACTTGGTCTTCAAAATGACCCTTTCAGAGACACTTTCTCTTATAGCTTAATATATCAAAGAATAATTCAGTCAACACCACTATTTTTTAATGTAAAAACAATATTATTTTTTACAGTTCGCTACATGTTTCAATCTAACTGGTTACCATCATGCGAAAAATTATAAAATATATGAGAAGAAGGTAAAAGGACGTTTGCCTTCGTGAAAAAGACATCTTCCTTAGAAAAATATTCTGTTTTTACGATTTTTAAAGGTGTATAAAAATTGACCTGAATTATCTATACTATATCTCTTACATATATAGTTGTTAATATAAAACAATTTTTATTTTAAATAGTTTCTAATTCTGTGTAATTTAAAAATGAGAATTAATAAAATCGTTCTACATGAATTTTATGTTAAAATGACCTAAGTCTGTTACAAACTCGTACAGCATATATTCAAGCATAAGTTCTGAGTCTGTTGACATACAAGGGTATTTATTCTATTATTTTAACTGCACCAAAGACGTTAGCACGATATTTTTGGAGTAGAAATAGGTTAAGTGTAGTTTTCTGTATTACTTGTTTTAGGTCATCTTTTGATGCGATAATACGTTGTTTTATTGTTGCGTTTGTATTCTGAAGAGAAGTCTTAACTTCTTGTTTCGGAGCCTTCGTGTGTATTGTATATACATCAACGTCATAAAATAAGAGTCGCGTGTCTGTTGCCTTTTCATAACACGTGAAGAAATTGAAGGACTTTGTTGCATATTTCTCTCCATATCATGCTTAGTCGATACTCCCCATTTATAGGGCCTACTTTGTGATTCACTGGAATCTCACATTGTTTGTTACGTTTCGTAAAAATTACCTTACAGAAGCTAGTTTAGTCTTACGGTAAACTTTTATTACACATCAAACAGAATATCAAAAGCCTTCATTCGTGTCGATCTCAAAACACAAATCCGCATTACGCCCATATAATTTATGCGCGGGAATTTATAGCTGCGAAAGTGGACAAGTCTGCAGAGGAGTGTCGACGGCATAATTTTCGTGAGAATGACGTACGTATATTTAAAAGTTAGTATGGGCAGTCACACAGACATGGTTAAGATGTCGCCATATGCAAAAGTCTCGTTTAAAAAGCAGACTTTAAAATCTAACATAAAGCAAACTATCTTTAATGATCAGTGCAGAAAAGTAGTCACCAAAAGTATGATGAAAAGGTCATGGTATTTTGGGTACTTTTGCTGCAAAGCGTAAAACGCGTGTCAGATACTTCGACCCAGTTAAGCATAGCTTTCCCTGATATTGACAAACAGAGCCGCTACGGATAGAGTTTCCGCTGTAGGTACAGCACTTAGATCTAACTTCCTGTTTCTACATTAGGAATATGGACTAAGAAATGTCCACAATTTACAGCTTCATGTCAGTGAAAGAACACTACTTGCGTGTCGGAAAACTAGTTTTATTTTCAACAGTGACGGGATTTTTCTCTTTTCCACTACTTCCACACTGCCCCTGGTACAATCCAACGAAATGTGCAAAGGTCATCGAGGGTTCTTCTCTCAAGGGTTATCAAAGCAGCGGCAGTGTGAAAGTGACCACTCTCCTACAGGTATTGCCAAGCTTCAAAATGCATGTAGCTTTTACTTTCCTACTCCATACGTTTTTAAGGTGTGATGTTTAAACAAAATCACAAGTTTCCCTTCAAATTTTCATTTCAATGGTAATACCGCCACTTTATCAGCAGGTATTAAGAAAACCTACCAGAGACTGTGATAATGTGTTCACCCGTTTTCCAGTAAGCCCAACGAGTTCAGAGTAGGCGCATTATAACAGTCGTAAGCAGAGAAAGTGGATGTCAACCTACAAAATTTTTGTCCCCAAAGTCAATGCAACGAAAATCGCTGTGACAATAGATATGTGTCAGAGTGCTGCTAAGCATCTCAGTTTGCGAGGTGTCGTCTGACAGTCATAATGTGTCTTACACAGTCCACGCGCAACTCACAAATATTTCCGTCATTTTAAGTATACTTTAATAAACTAAAGTATTAGGCGAGGAAATCTCATAGCATAAAATTGAACTAGCGCTTCGGAAATAACTGACTGATGTGTCACAATGGAAAGCGAGGACTATATTATTGTGGTTCCCGGAACCAATTATTGCTGTGGATCCTACATCCTGCTGCTTCCTGTAATTGTTCTCAGTCTTTCGACAAATACCAGGAACGAATCTAATATAAAAGCTAAGGGAGCTTCCTCCAATATCTCTTCAAATCCATCATTCACAGGCAGCCTCCATCTAACCCGACAATGCACAAACTTAGTACCCAATACAGGTTAATAAAATAACCATCCTGTTCCCACGTCCCAACCTATTCCGTACTATTTCTCTCCTACCAAATTTCGCTCGACGCTGCACAAGTTAAGATTACAGAGTCATTAAACTGCAATATTCTCCCTACTAAATTCATGCGAAAGCTTGCGCACGAACCACAGCAGTTCACAAAATGAACAAAAGCAGTGTGTGTGATGTGGAAACATTCACCGCAGAGACGGAAGCACAGTGCGTTCTCTGTGGGGTTCCAGTCGAACTTATATATGTAGTGCAGTGTACTTTCAGCCTCCATGGTGAAACTGTTCTTGGCCGTCTCGATACAGCTACTACCTCGCGCCTTGCGTGCCCCCCACCCCCAGGCAGTTCCTTTCTTTGCCGCTTCCCGCTCTCCCTGCCCCCTTCGGGGAGAAGCAACACTGATCAATTTCAATCAGTTTTACTAAGATCTGGTCACGAACTGCACAAGGGGCTGGACCGTTGATACACCGGCATTAAGTGAAAGAGTAACCAACTATAACCGAAGAGCAAAGAGTGGCGTTGATAAAACCAAATTGAAAGAGCGAATTTTAATTCGCCCTTATGAAATTCCAGACGCTTCGACATGTTCACTTGAGGCAGAACACAATACCTTTCTTCTTTTCAGTAGCCTCCTAGCGTTTACGAAACATTACTGACAACGTTTATGTTATCATTATATAAGAACCTCCGTGCCTCAGCTATCCGCGTAGAAGAATATTCAAACACTCTTATCATATTTCGACAACAAGGGATTCAAAAATCTTATATTTTACCTTTTCTGACTGCTTATTTAAAACTTTCCTTATGCTAACACTCAGCATAACCCATAACTTTGAAACTGTAGTAAACATAACACCTGACGTTTATGTATAACAAGTACACTACAGACAGTAGACAATGCCAACATAACTGAAATGCAAAGATTAAACTTTATTACGTTTTCAGAGAAAAAGATGTTTGTGTGTTTTCGATTCCCAACATCTGTAGCTCTTATTTAGTAACTGTCTGTTCGTTTTGACCGTGGCCTAAGCACCCACCTTTTTCTTGCTCCACTAATGTCCGTAAAAGTATTTGTATTATGCAAGAGAGCCTTGCACATTCCCCATAGCTTTAGCAGTACGTTGTTCTATTTGTCGCCACCAGCAAATCTACACCCAATTATTCATTATCAGAACATCCCTCGTAATTTATAAAACACACTGTGTTATAAATGTATGAGTAAACTGGAATAATTCTACAAAAACACTAATCACCAACAAACGCACGAAGAGGGTTTTATCATCAATCGTAACACACTGCAACATGTTTCCACCCTGCTGCGTCATCTTCAGGGAGAACTTTTTTGTTATCGTTACACTAAGGGTGCACTTTATAGAGGAGTGAGAATGTGCTGTTGACTGTGTACTGCGTTGTTTTTGGAGGCGTGCAGTGCAGTGCAGGCCGGGACCGCAGAGAGTTCACGCCTATTATTATGCGACATCAAACGTTTTGATTGACATAGCGTTATCCAGTATGCTACCAGAAAAAAATTGTTTGCAAATTCTGAGTCCCAGTCCACTTGAGGGCTGTGGACGGTCTCTGCACAATTTTTCGGAGCTGTAATGCGCGGGCGCAACTACGGTGTGGCATGTTTAACGTCCAATAACATCATATCACAAATCTTATAAGAGATATTTTGTGTAACTGAATGGAAAACGGTAGAAAGAGTCGCGCCCTTGCACCGGTACATCCCTTCTTTCTTTAAATGTTCTTTGAAATATAGGTTAAAATGAAATAATATTAAGAACAAGGTACACTTTTCCTTGGGATATTAGTTTCCGATCCAATGTGTTTCGGATTAACAGATATCTTCAGGGATAACATCAATATCGTAGGAATATTTTCAGAAATATTACATATTCAGCTGAATACAAAAAGAAGTAAAAGAGAGAAAATGATTAAAGATACAGTAGTAAATTATTTATAATGTCTCTATAAGTAACAACATGTTGAAATATAAAATGCTATAATAAAATAAACGTTGTTTACTCATGACAACAGAGAACGTTTTGCTTGCAGTTTTACAAAATAATTGCTTCTTGAGTTACGCAGCAATACTTTTTCATCTAAAGAAAAAGTTTCATAGCGCCCAATGAGAGAATGACTATAAATGACTACCTAAAATGCTAAGAATAAAGCGGTCGTGGACTTCTCAACTCACCATCTTATCAGTTGTATATAAATAACTCAACAAATCGGTGGAAATGGGGGGTAGTCGGTATTCCAGAACACATTTGAACTCAGGACCTCTTGAATGTGGTACGGAAGTACTGGCAACATTGCAGTGACGCCCAAGGACAGTCAGATACATGGAACCGCAAACAATACATGTTGATTATATCTGTGAACTCCAAAACGAAATCGGCCTACACCATTGCAGTCCTGTTTTTAGAGCAGAATATTTGCGAAATAGCCTGTAACTTTGATGAGATCGAAAAGTTCTTGTTATTTCTTGTGTTTATCAGGAACAACACGGTCTCCGCTGCTCAGAACTAAAACACATGCTACTGTAGGCGTGACGCCCGTCCTGGGTGACACTGAATATTGGCAGCGCTATCTCACACATACATGACTGCGTGTTGTCAATACACAAGACGAGACACAAAAGTCAATATACGGTAAAGTTGCTCGGCTTGAGCAAACACTGAAGCTACGTCTTCCCGTGTCTTCTGTTCTAAGTATTCTGTACAGCATAAGGAAAACAAATAAGGTGAATTTTTTTCTTTAATAAAGAACCACAACATGTGGACCTCAAAGAGTGGGTAAAAGTAATTAGTATCGTCAGGCAACGACCGATTTACCGCGTGGAAAACAGCATCCTGCACCTATTCGATGAAATCTTGGGTGGGTGCCAGTGTCAATTTAAACGTGAAGCCTACGAGAATAAGCTGACTGTATCCCCAAAACAATATCAAACTTTGTGAGAACTAAATGTATAGAAAAATATTTTATATAATTTAAGGATGTAACAGAAAGTTGGAGAATACTGAGTAACAAAGGACTTTTTTATTTGTCCTGCCACCAAATAAAATTAGGATAATAAACTCAAGGAAAATGAGAAGTAAGGGGAGTCTGACTTTCTGGGACAGATGGGGCATATATAGGTCTATGCAATTTTGGTCGGAAAAACTCGGAAGACCTTTACCTATATGAAAGGACTGTGTATATCAATGGCAACAGGACTGCTGTGCCCTGGAAGGCAACGTTTTGCAGGAGCTCACTGTCTCCACCTGCACGGCAGAATACATCTATGTATATACCTATCAGAAACTACGACGAAATATCCCAGAAGATAATTGTCTTAAAGTTCACCACCATAAAAACTTCAAAACTCATATATCTTATATTACGAAATTTTCCCTTAAAGAAATGAAGATAAGGAATCCAGTAAAAGGTAAATTTTGTAAGCACAGAATTGAATATTCGGATTCCGTAAAGGGTGGAGAAATTGTTGGTTACTAAACAGACAGATGATCTTTCAAAGAGAACCCTATCGTATGAAGTAGCTTATTTTTGCTACAGCCAATGGGGCTAAAGATGGCCGCCAATATTCCCCAGGCTAATTCTTGCAAAGGGAAAAACCAGCGAATTTATGAAGTGCTGGTGTATTCATAATTCTGATAAAGAAATATTAATAATATCAATACTCGTAATATTAAGACAGCATGCGCAACAATGACATGCGTAGGAATATGCACAATGATTTCGTTGTTAAGTTCAAAAGTTGACCTGTTTACTTCGCCTTCACGCTTCTACGTCAAAAAGACAGAAGTTAATCTTCAACTGGGGCTCATCGACTTTCGCCGTGGAATATAACTAAAAGAAAAGTTTATTTCCATAAATTCGTAAACATTTCAAATGGTTACGTAATTCGAAACACAGTAGTTTAAAGACTTTGGAATGTTCTCATAATTCTCATTCAACTACACTTGTGACAAACCTTTCGTCTAATACAGGCAAAAGAATATGAAAGTTACAGGGCGATAACAGACGAAATTCTTGGTGAAATTTCGCCGATTGCAACTTCAACTTCAAGGAGACACAGTAGAGAGAGTACATGCCAACACAAGCACAGTTGAACTGAGCTTCACTGTACACATTCAGGTACACATTCTGAAGAAACTACTGGAGATAAAAATTTTTAATTTCTACCAGCCGTAGCTTATTAATGTGACCACAATCAGATAGAGAATTACCTCCTTTCAGGGAATACCTTTTCCATAATATATATTTTTTTATTTTTATGTATTTTTCTACTTTTAAAGTACTTTTTTCATATTCACTTATACCTACACAGTTTCTTGCAGTAACTACAGTCCCAAACCTTTATCTGATTGACTATCATGATATTTTCAAGGGATGGTGAAATTTTCAGGCTTCCATCTCATATACTTTATGAGATAATGGCACCGGAAATTAAGAAAACGTAGTTTTGAGAAAAATTGATTTAAAGTTTAACGTCACTCAAAACAATGGTAAATAATGATACACACTCAAACTTAATGATTCCCAGTACCACACCTGGATCATCTGGGCCATCTCGATCTTCTTCTCATCTTTTCTTTTGCCCTTTCCTTTTCCTTGCTTCTCTTTAGATTCTCAACGTTGCTATTTCTGCCTTCCGAATCCTTTCCATATGAATCTCCTTCAGAGCATTCACTGGTTTGAGCCAGATCTCACGCCTAATACGGCCAGGACAGCATTCTTTTTTGCTACATCATCATTAAAACACAGTACTGCATCA
Source organism: Coptotermes formosanus (assembly GCA_013340265.1). Lineage (NCBI taxonomy): Eukaryota > Metazoa > Arthropoda > Insecta > Blattodea > Rhinotermitidae > Coptotermes > Coptotermes formosanus. The sequence continues at coordinate 3,379,775 of BLKM01006251.1, read as the reverse complement.
TATACCCCCAACTTGAATGTGTCAAGCATTACAAAACAGTTTTGGATATCCTTGTCCAAATAACAGAGTTCACACGTTCGTTAGGATTGTGAGTTTTCCCATGAAAACATTTCTTCAGAGCATCTACACCAGCAAGACCCCTGAACACCGATTTAATTGCATCCACAACAGCAGCTGGTAAAGAATGTTATGCTCATACACAACCCCTGAACTGGCACTGTTCTTGAATTTACACAAACTGTCACCACCACTTGGGTAAAAACACCATGCTGAGATTTCTCATTTCTTGTCAACTAGTGAAAAAAGACAACCCACACGTCTCTCTTCATGGCTGCTAAATTGTTGACATTCCTCCTGATGCCTAAATCATAATAATTTTGTAATTTGTCTATTTCAGACTGAGTGAGGCAACCTTTGCCTCCAAGAGGTTTGCTGTCATGCAATTTTGATCCTGTCTTTTCTTTCACAAGTCCCCTCACTCTTGCTCCAATTCTTTTCTGTACATGACCTGAACATTCCAATTCTGTTACAGCTATGTTGGGATCAGAGGACTTCCCTGCAACCATCCTTTGGTACGCTTTGCTGTCCCCATCAAGAAGACACTTTTTGTAACAAACACCTCGGGTATGAAGAGAACAATTATTAAAGCTGTTGAGTACACCAGCACCTTCCATTCCACAACTTATTCCTTCACGCTTCTTTTTACACTCACGTTGGGAGGCTGGATTGGTGTGACAAACAAAACAAAACTCGCTCCTTATTTCTGCATCTAAAAGTTTCCCTCTGTCAATAGAGGTAGCTGATATAATACCATTCAGGGAAGTGTGTATTCACGTTTTCCCCAGGAACCATTAAACAAGCAGTTATATGTGATAGATCATCTTCTTCTTTCTCTGCTACATCTTCTCTAGTTGCTTGCATAATGGAGGATTCACTCACATTATCCACAGCTGAACCAGCAGTCTGATTATAAATACTGAAACCTGTTGGAGGCTGGGGAATATTCAGCACTGCGCATAACATTTTACCCGCGTCTCTGCCTTTGCCAACTTACCTTACACCTAACACCAAACGGATGTTGTTATCACACAACCTGCTCCTGACAATGTTTGAAGTCATCATACCTACAGCATGATCACATTTATAGCATTTAACAACTAAATTGCTCACAATACCTCTCCTCTTTGATGGCATTTCAAACAACGAGGTATTACCACCACAACTTTTGTAATTAGTGTTTTTCTTTCTATAAAGGCACAAAGCAGGTTGATACTAACTACAATGTTCCCATCATGAGTAAAATTACTTTCACTTTCACAGAAATTGTTCTCACCTATCTGAATTTCAGTATTCACAGAAGCGCCGTGTATCTTTCTGTTTGAAGCAGAGAGGTTAGGTTTTACACAACTGCTTTCGCCACTTTGGCCAGATAGAGGCTGTCTCTTTTCTGAAATACCTGTGTCCTTGTTGACACGTATATATTTATTTCCTCTAAATTACGGTTTCTATGCAAATTTCCTTGTTCTAATGATTTTCAAATACACACTGAATACTTGTCACACACGAACACCTCCAGGAAAGAAAACACAGAACTCGATACGACTATCGATACAAATTGCAGGGTGTGAAACATTACAGACCAACATTTCTCTCCACGCCAAAGAAAAAAATATTCCTCAACCCTAAAACTCCAGGAATTTCAGCCTGTTTTCTGCTGGAGTGCAAAATGTGGGCGTGGCATTTAAATGACATAAACTTAAACAATAATTAATTAAAATTTAACAGGCCATCGGATTTTAATAAAACTAACGCCAATTGACGCACAGAAGAGCGGAGTATTTAAAAAAGGTAAAAACTAAAAGTCGAATTCTTGAGCCCTTATGACGCTTGTTCCCCTTAATTCAAACACTGGAAAGCTTGCCAACAACCACAATCAGCACCACCTATTGCGCTAATTTAGTAACTATATAGCATATATAGCATACACACGTAAATTAAGATTTTAAGCTTGTTAAGGAATATTGCATTTTTTAATTTCCTTCCTTCCAGCCCACCAAAATTTCTGCAGCTTCTGTCTGGCCTTTACTTGGATAATTTAGCTAGTTCGGTGCTAGAGCTACACAATACACAGCACTACTTGCTACACGTGGCTTGCAGAAAAAGAACAACAAACGTCAAACGAGAGTGTACGATTAGTCTTCATATTCTGACGAACAACACGTTCGCGTGTAGCCGCGGCCGCCGCCGCCAGAGCCATTACTAACACCACCACGGATTAATACATTTAGCCTGTTGAGGCTCCAAATATAACTCTTGAATATTAGCTTTAAGGAAAGGCACATATACTGTGGAAATAGCAGAGGAATATATTTTGATAAAATAATTCTTCCGCACGTGCCATAGTTTCTGCATATAAAAACCACTGGAACTATGGGCTTATGATAAAAAACTGACAAGTCTGTAATCTTCATTTTACCGCAAACGCATTCGCGAACTTACTTATTCACAAAAAGACATTAAATTTCACGGAACAAAAATACGAATGAAGGAATGGTGCTCTCTAGTGGTAAGCAACGAATTTTCGGCAAAAGTGTACCCTGAAACTCCGACAAAAGCATATCTTCCAGTGCTGTTTATTTTTACAGAATTTTTCTCCCATTCTGATTGCTAAAATACTTATCAAACATAGGTAACGAGACAATATGAGACATCATCCTCGCATGTGCACTTATAAAAAGTTCCAAGAAATTTAAATTTAGCCTACACTCTGGAGCCTACTCTCCACATCGTGTCTGACTATATACGTTTTGGAGAAACAAGTCCCCTGGGATGGACCTGCATGTCAAATAGTAAATAATTGCTGGCGTGTTGAAAGCAACATGGCTCTTCGAAAGATCTGTAACTATCTGCCATTCGAGACGGTATAACATCGCAACGAAACTGATTCTTCAGCGACACCGTTGTGAGAAACTCAAATATAGCAACGTGTGCGTTATAGGATTCATCGAACCTTCCGCCTGACTGGGAACCAGCAAAAATGACACTCACTGAAATCTTTTGATATGGAAAACTTACATGCTTTCCAAGTGCCCCAAACATCCCATTTTATATTCCTTCATCCATGTACTGATAAAATATTTCAGTACCCTTCATATACCACCCTGCAGGGAGTCACAACCAATCGGAACACGTCTAGCCTCAGAAAGGGCTACTCTAATGCGTTTATTCGACTTTCTTCCTCTTTTATCGAAGTCCAGCGCCATGGCCCTTATAACACAATGTAAACTGTCAGAAAGCCACAATTCAGATATCTTTTGCTTCTGCAGGTTCCCAACTGATACACTCCTTGCCGTTTAACATACATTTATGGAGTTTCATTTATTACAAACGTCAACTACTTTACTGCAGCACACACACTAGGCCTACAACATAAAAGAATATCATCATAGGGTTAGAAGAACTACATTGAATATACTCACAAAGAAAATTGAGAGATATGACAAGGAAATCACAATGGAACACAAACTTTGAATAGCCGTTCAGTGTATTCTGAAACATAACCTCAAACGTACATACTTCTCAACAAACAGACCTGTTCTACAGGCCTACATTATTTTCAAACAAAATTTCTGTTTCCCAATACAATAAGGAGCCTAAAGAATATCTTTAATCAGGTGATCGAAACCTGCTATATGTCTCCACACTAATCTGTCTCATTCTAGAAGCAACTTATAAGGACAACTGAATATTCTTAATGATATATCGCTATACAATTTTGTAGCCCCTTTTGAAGGGTAACAAGTTTTTTGGCACAGAAATTCGAAACGCGAAACGCTCTAATGGGAGAAGGGTAGTTTTAACCCATACGGTGTGGGGGCTGAAAGAGTTCAAGACTACTACGTAGTTTGTGGAAGATGATATTGTGGCTTCAAAAGGAGAAAGAAGTAGGAAACTAGAAAAACTGCGCAATCGTATTTGGGAGATTAAATCAAGGATGATGAGGTAGGTGGCACATGTGGTACGTACAGAGGATAAGAGAAAAGCAGACATGTCTTTGGTGAAGAAACCTGAAGGATATGAACCAGCTGGTAGACCTAGATTTAGATGGAAGGAAAATGCTAAAATGTATCATAAAAATACGATGGGAGGGCTCTGACTGAATTATTTGAATCAGCATAGGAACAACTGGGGCTCTTCTTAACACAGCGATAAAGTTTCGGGTTCCGCAAAATGCTGCAAATTCCTTGACCATAACGAAAGGCTCGCTTCTCATGAAGGATTGTGTTCCATAGCAGCAGTTATTTAGTTACTCGGTCAGTCAGTCAGTCAGTCGTGAGTTCTGATATCATGACAAGTTTTACGAGTCCGAATAGACACTCACAATTGCTCAAAAAGTATTAGGTGTCAGACTTACAAAGGGACAGGGCACGTTTGTAAGTGTTCTTTACGTGCTTTTACTTAAAAATTCAAATTAACGCACAATGTAAATAAATAATTTCCGGTTAAGAAACTAAATGAAAAGAAAATGAGGCTATGACATAGCAGTATCTCCATTAATCATATGCTGATTTAGCCGTGGAGTGGGGACCTACATCAATTTCAGTGTCATGTCAGTACGCAACACAGAAGCACTTTACGCAGTGCGTGACAGTTACGAACACAAGGCAGGTATATGAGTGCGTGTTCAGTATCTGGTCATCTGAATAATGACGAAATTTTGCAGTACTCTTTCTGACTAATGCCGTAGTATTTCCTGGAAAAAAGGCATCTTGAACAGACTGAGGCATACTTTCGTCAAATAGTAGCGAAGGCCTTCTCAAACCACTGTGACATGACTAGAAGGCACTGTACAAGAAAGAACAGACTGTGGACTGAGGTACAAGACAAATAATCCTGACATGCAATCGTAGCCGTTCATTTTCAGGGACTTCTGTGCTCCTCACATTATGTTTAGATATATCGCCCCCTTTCGTTCTTGTATGTTCAAAAAGCAAAACAATGAGGAAAGTGGCGACACGGAAGGTAACTGCGTAGATTTTACGTTCTAAATGGGCTCAGAAACCCGCCTTCGCTATCAATTCCGAGATATTTGACTCACTGTAATTATACCAAACAGGCTAATCATCTTATTAATATTATTGTCGACAATAATGTAAACGACCCAAATCGAACCCGGTCCTCCCGGTGCTACCTGAACATTAAACGTTTATTTGTTTCATTTTGATTTCACTCCCTACCGTCGACAATCGTTATGAAATTACAACGTGTATGCGTGTCATTAAAATAAAACCAATCAACTAATGAGCATTATATACGACAACACCAACACGGTTCTATATGTTGGTGCTGTAATACCTTAATTGAAAATTATACACAATAGTATTGTGCGTTTTGTTGTTGTCCTATGTGATTATCAATTAATGCACGGACATGAATAACATAAAACAAATGACCATATTTAAAGCCTGCAGCTTAGTGTATATTAAGTAGACGGTACTTGAGAAAATGGACAGGATCCAACACACTTCCTGTGCAATGAACCAAGTACTATCTGCGAACCTGTTAAGAGAAATGCTGAGTAAGTTCCCGCAGTCTGAACTAAACTTGGACATACACTCATGACACTTTTACAAAGCTCTGCTGCCGCACGATTGACCAGAAACATTCCCGTCATATAATTTATGTTGGCCATTCTCTTGTGTACTATATTTCACAACATCAGTCACTTTAATGTGCTTTCATTTCTTATTAGTTACATTCGGATCATTCCCCACAGTAAACCATGATATGCACTAACGAAGCAAAAACTTCCCCTGCACATTGCCATTTGCAGACTGCAGTGGATGTCTGTGTTTACATCATTCGCTTTGGCATGAGGCCCACAGAAATGTCTGATTTTTGTAGTTATATTTTGTTATGTGGTTTGTCGAAGATGCCAGAAACCGCCTTTCTAAGTTTGCAAAACTGATGACAATTCACTATTGAACCCGCAGTAACTAAACATTTTCATTTAGTATACCACTATCATAGTAAATAACTTTGATTGAGGTATTTAAAGCTCTACGGACGGAGCACTGCACGCATGCATACAGTGAACAACTGTAATATTATTGAAGTATTGTTCAACTACAAAGCGAATACATTTATGCTTTTATTCCAAATTATCATCTTAAAAATATATTGAACTCCATGCAGTGGAGTGTCCCAAAATGATATCCTTCAAAATATTTTTTTAACTTACAGTCCTTGTTTGAAAGCTAATGCTGTCTGACTTATTAAAGAGTCTCCAAAACACATGGAACCCTTAGTATCTTACCGTCTTCAAAACAGCCCACCACTAGTGCTTATCCTAAGCCAGATAAATTCAGTCCAAACATCCCATTCTGCTTAATACCTATTTCTTTATTATTCAGTCCATGCCTATGTCTTCACGTGGGTATAAATGTCAGTGGCCGTGGTACTCAAAACGTATGAAACCGAATGGAGAGATTGTACGTAGGTATAACTACGTTATATTTCAATTCATCTGCTGCTTTCCTTCCTCTCCGTCTGGGAATTTCATAACGTTCTTCGTACGTAGTTACGCCAGGCAATCGATGTTCCCTCCTACGTAATAAGTTCTTTAATTACGTGACAGTTCAATGCTAGGGAGTACATAATGCACCTATGGTGATGACTAGTTTGAAGCCCTTTCCTACGATCCATTCACCTCGGCTATAAACTTCTGTCAGAAGAAACTTAACAAGCCATTTTAGTTTCCTCTTACAATAGTCCACGCAGCAAAATATTTGGATCGTCATATAATAGACAAGTGTTTGAAGAGTCTTTACTGAAGAAATTATAAGTTTAGATGAAGGAATGAATACGATAGAGGCATTTTTCCACTAAGTACCTGTTTTACCCTACTTTCCCCTACCCGAAGAAACTCTGAAGTCCATTATGTGTAGGCTTCCTCTAAATATTCTTCTCTGTATTAATCCTTGATTAGACCTTAGAACTATAAGCATTTGAAAAGCATCACATTCACTACAATAACAAGCTGTGTGCAATAAACAATGTCGCACAAATCACAAAGTTAATGCTCAGAGTAGCCCTCAAAAGTGACAGCAGCTGCATGAATATTCTAAGGCAGGCATGCACAAATCGTGGGCGCCCAGCCGTTCGGGCATATAATTTGTACACGGTGAGGCTTAACATTTGTGGGTCCTCAGTATCAAAATTGCTTCACGTCACCATTCTGGTGTCTAGAATTTTGAAATCGCTCCTAGGATTTTGCAAAATTTGTACACCCTTGTCCCAAGGAAGTGTTTAACGTGGAATTGTTAGTACTTTGTTTATTGATAATAAACTCATTTTACCGTTGGATCCGCAAGAAAAAGGCAAAACAATAGGCCTATTGCTGTCGATAGCGTTTTTCCACTAACCTTTTAACTGCTCTCAGTATATTCCATGCTAATTCTATTCCCAGGTATCATTCTGTCTCGCACTTTGCTCGCTTACGTCCTTTACAGCCTCCCTTTTCTTCATGTACTTCATTTTATTTGACTTTTCCACTTCCCCTTGTACTGCGTCTTCGGACGTAACTAAATCCATCCCTATTATAATTAAATATTAAGATGGTATGCATCAGGTAAATCGCACTGTGAAACGTGAATTTGTATACGTTCTCCGCACTCCATGCATAAAGTGAATGCATAATGCGATTAGCCTCCTAAGAATTTAGGCCTACGTACCTTGTATGGGGTAGGGTGGCCCCAATTCATGTTGGTCGGCCGAGCTGCTTTTAACGGCAAAAAAACCTATTACAGTCCCTGCACTGCAAGAAGCTCTAATCGAAAATATGCGAATTTCTTTAGACGAAACGAGACAACAAGAACGTATGCACAACGTGAAACATACAACATTAAATATTAAATTTTATTTCAAACAATCTTTATTGTTTTGATTATGTATATAAAGGCATAAAATGACTATTTATGCCTCTAAAAACCTAAAATTTTAACAGGCGTATAATCAATGTAGGCTTCGATGTATTTGTAATAAATGAAATTCCACGACCAAAGAAAGACGCAGGATACCAAAGAAAGCATTTTGTAACCCTACTTAAGACGAGAAGGGTATACTTCTCTTGGAAATGAAAAATCCATGCTAACGACAAGACTGGGTCTTCAACCCTTCTGCAGATAACACAGAGTGCAATCGACCGTAGCTCCTATTGTATGCAGGGAGAGACACTGCTTTTTGTTTCCACCGTACTAATGAACACAGGTCGCTTCCTATTAATGAAGGTTCAAGGGCAGAAGTGTCGTGTTAAATCAGACACTGAACAGATACACACACAAAACACAAGCCAATCTTCTGCGATTAATTAGACGACGTGCAATATGTTAATGATAACAAGCTAATGCTGTTGACGAACTGTATGAAACCGAACCTGGGACAGCTTAAGTTAGGGGAACAGATTCGCAACGTATTGAACTTAAACGTCGCTAATTTAGTCTATGTGCAAAACTCCTATCAAAACTCCTTTTATCCGTCATGAATGCCACTTGCTTATATTGAAATTCCGTGCTATACGGGGTTTTCAAATTGTGACGCTGCGAACAAGCTTGTAAAAGTGAGCCGGCTTATCCACGTCCAGCGCGTAAGACCGGTTTACGAAGCACCATATAATAATAACCCTGTACATTCGTCCATTCATTCACTCATTCAATCTTCCATTCACTTGTCTGTCTTACGACATGACCATAGCCTCTTCCAAAGCGACTTCTCCACAGCGCGAGATCTAGTGCTTTCTCTTTCAATTTCCAGTATCCTCGCTTTTCCTCATGGTCACACAGTAGCTGCTTCCGTCTTCTTTCTCTTCTTTCCGTCACTTCTATCCTTCCTCCTAACTTTCCTTCACAAGCGTGTTTAGAAGGCAGTTCCTACGCAAAATGTGACCGATCCATTTAGCCTTTCTTCTTTTTATAGTGTGCAAGATCTTCGTCTCCTCCTTGCCTCTTTGTAATATTTCTTCATTTGTCATATGATCGGTACAAGTGATCTCCATCCTTCTCCTGCACCATATTTCAGAACTTTCCAGCTATTTCTTATCTTCTTTCCGAAGTGTCCAAGTTTTAGCATCATACAAAGCTATACGCCAAATATAGCACTTCACTAGTTTCTTCATTAAATTTAAGTCCAGTTTTGTGGTGAAAAGATTCCCCTTTTTGTTGGTTCCTGCTTTTGCCATGGCAGTTCTGCACACATTGCACCATTTTTTACCACACTACCCAAGTAGTTGAAATAGTCCACATCCTTCGGCTGTTTTGAACTATCATAATCTGTCCTGGGGATAGTTGCCTTGAGTTTCTCATCACCTTAGCTTTTTTCCACGCTCATTCCTATGTCATAGCATCTTCCAATTTCAGTGAGACTACCAGCCATGCCCTGTAGCATCCCTTCTTCCTTAGCCAGTAACACAAAGTCATCTGCGTATTTCACAGTACGAATTGTTTGTCCTTCTATTCTGAAGTCTCCAAACCCTTCAAGAGCTTCTTTGGTAAGGTATTCGCTGTAAAGTTGAATAGAATTGGCGACAAACAGCAGCCTTGTCTACCTATTCTTCCAGTCTTAACACTACTGGTCTCCCCTCTGTCCAGTTTCAGATTAACACCCTGATCCATGTACAATTTGCTGATAAATTTTCTTTTGCCGTAATCGATACCAGTTTCCTTTATGATGTCCATTAATTTGGTCCAGTTTATACGGTCAAATGCCTTCTGTCACTCTATGAAGCATGCACACAATTCCTCTTTTATGTCCAAAGTTCATTCTGATATTATTCTCAGCAACCCAATTTCGTCCCTAATTCCTTTTCCTCTTCTCTCCAGACTGCCCAGCCGGATACCAGGAAATTATAACATGTAGAACGCGGCCTTACTTCCATATTCAGTCAGATATGGAATCATAAACGTTTTTAGTATCTGCCATTACTTTTACACGCAAAAAGAGTGGCAGTGCGTGCCCAAGATTCAGCACGTCACGGAAACTTAGTTCCTCTGTGGTGTTACGTGTGTAACTACTTATGAGATAGGACATAACATCCCAGACGATTTGAGTCAACACGAACAACGCCGTGAGAACCTGAAATCCAGCTCTCAGCAAGCAAATCGTCTTTTCTAAACGCCTGTCCTCCAGTTTCATATACCCCATTGCTCTAAGTGCACACTTACTTCAGGGACAGTTTAAAAATAAGCAAAAGGCAAAGGGAAACTTTTATGCTGCTGTCAACAGGCACCTGGCCGTTATTTTAGCCATTTTGTGGTGAAGTGCCTAATTCGGGTCAAGTAGTATATCAGTGACGCCCACAGCCATGGTAAATGTTCTGTGTTATGTCATGTAAAATTCATAATGCTGATAAAATTAACCCCTTCTCTTATGTTAAGGATCTTTCTTTATGCAGTATAGTGATCCAAAACAATAAAGAGTAGTGCATCATAAATTGCTTTTAGAATTGTTCCCGAAAGTATTCTTTATCAGTGTTAGAAGACAATGCTTCCCCCAGTACTTGCCTCTGTAATGTATGCAAATTCATTATGCATCGCGTACTACAACTGTTTTAATATATTCAGGACACATTTCGCAAAACAAAACAACCACCACGCCTGAAGTGGTATGCCCATGTATTGTGCCTTCATATTCAAACTGGTTGTACAACTCGTAGTTAAATTCGGACAAGCCTAAACATTCATTAAACAGCAGTTTGTGGTACACACATAGTGAGGCGTCGTAACGGTTTTACAGTTCTTCTATTCATATATACGAATATCCCACAAATTAATCATTCTCACTATTCCACGTTAAACAATACGTAGAGCTGCTACATTGTATTTCAATGACCTATCGATCGATCTCGTTTACTGACCAGATTTGGGGGATGTGAGATTAAATTACGGCAGACCATATTTGTGTGAGTATTCTGTCAACTGCAAACTGTGATTGTCTTTGATGATGAATGGAATGTAGACTCTTATAAATTTTCTCAAAGATACTTTCTCAAATGTTTATACGGCACAGTGCAGAGAACAGTATTTAAGAAAGCATGATGGAATTAATAGCGAGATGGAGAAATAATGTAATGAGAAGCTTCGCTATCTGCAGTCTTCAAAAAGCAGCATAAGGGTAATGGAGTCCACAGAGTAAGATGAATTCGACGTGTAGCACGAACGGGAGAGATGATAAATTCATGTAGTATTTTAGTAGGAAAGCTTGAAAAATGCTAAAACGAGAGACTGTTATTGAAACAGATATTACAAGAATTGATGTGTGAGGATGCGGCTTGGATTAAACTGGCGCAGCACAAATATCCTGTGAAAATATCTACCGTCTCCACACATTGTACAGCATACACTGACAACTTAAATGACATTCAGCGCCTCAAGGACAAATCTGTTTCATACAGTTAGGCTTAACGCATTTAACATGACTGCGTACTTAATGTGAACTTTGCAGCTATCATGCAGATCCTCCCTCCGCAGGCTGCCTTACGACAGGTGCCTAGCCACACGCAAAGTAATATCTCCACAGACTGCGAACTAGTGCTTCCTCTTTCAAATTTCAGTATATTCTCTTTTCCTCAAAGTCATTCAGTAGCTGCGTACGTCTTCTTCGTTGTCTTCTCTTCCCTTCTATCTTTCCTTCAATAACGTGTCTTTGAAGGTAGTTCCTACGCAAGATGTGAACAACCCAGTTAGCCTTCCATCGCTCTGTTTTATGTAGGATGTGCATTTATTCCTTTACTCCGCGTCAGGGCTTCTCAAACCATTTCGCTGGCGTACCACTTAATGAAACGTAAAAATGTTAGTGTACAGAAATTTTTTTGTATTTTACTAAAAAAGCCGAAATTGGAATGACTGGCTTACAGTGGGGATAAGTTTTATAATGTTAACCAGCAATGCTGCGTGTACGTAGTAAGAAAATATATGCGGCTTCTGTATTTATTGTATTTATCTTTTAAATTTTATACATTTGTATATTTCGATTTATTGTTAATGCCCCGTACCAGTAAACAATGTTTGGCGTACCAGTAGTGGCATGCCTACCAAATCTGAGAAATATTACTCTACGCGACACTTGTTTATTTTTCACACGACCGGTACAACTGATCTTGTCCATCTTTCTCCACCACCACATTTCAAAAGCTTTAAGGTATTTCTGATCTACTTTTCGAGAAGTCCAAGTTTCACGCCACACAAAATAATGCACCAAAAGTGACAAAACTAAAAAAAAAGAGTACATGAGTTTTTGTAGGAAACCATCACACCGGCGCGGCAATTCAAAATGCGGTACGTTTATACAGCCTGAGCAAATACATTTCACAGCAACGTAGGTCTACGAAAAAATTTAACCGGAACTGAACTGGAACTGGTAAATACACATACTCATTCCCATCAGAACACTAATCTTCACCAACAGCATCATCCTTCAAAGTTGACTAAAGTAACGTGTTATGAGATAGTAAAACTCAACCAAAAAGCTAACTCTATGAAGTGCATAAATGCATTTCTTAACATTCTGCAAATAATAGGAATATTATACCTCGAAAAACAAGTTTCTCAGAAAGTAGTCACGAGCCAAGTGTGTTGCAGTAAAGGTCGCCACACATACTCTGGTTAAATTACTTAGATTTTCGAATTTTGCGTTCTTTAAATACTAGATACATTTGTCGCCCTTAAGCAAAATTTAAAATCGTTTGTCACTAAAATGAATTGGAATGATTAACCAGTTATAATACAGAGTACCATACAGGATATTTTAATTCTCGAGTGATGTACGTATAACGTGGCGTATTGAGACCGAACTTTTTATTTATTTATCTCAGTGGTTGAGACTATCTCAGAATGACAAAATTCATATCGTGAAAACAGAATTCTGTAGCATAACTACAGGAGACAAAAAATATCCTCGCTAGTTATTCAACGGATATCTAGGCTAGTAATTATAAGGTTCGAAACAACTTCACCCACTTCTGACGATCTACTTATGTGTACTTATCCTGTACTGCGTAAGCTTATGTGTACTTCTCCTGTACTGTATAAGCTTATGTGTACTTATTCTGTACTGTATAAGCTTATGTGTACTTATCCTGTACTGTATAAGCTTATGTGTACTTATCCTGTACTGTATAAGCTTATGTGTACTTATCCTGTACTGTATAAGCTTATGTGTACTTATCCTGTACTGTATAAGCTTACGAATGCCTCTGGTTAGTTCTTTCCGAAAGTCGGTTTCATTCGGGTAAAATTGGCGTAACTTTACAATATTATTCGAAAATGTTTTCTTCCTACTTCCACTAGCTTCAGAGTTGCTTAAGAGAATATATGAGGTGAACCTGTCAACAGCCCGTTTTCCAGGAAATCTCGTGACATCCAGAGCTCAACTAAATGCATTGCCTCGTCTAAGGATGATAAATGATAAGAACACAACGAAAAGATAAAACTGCAAGTCTCCTACGTATCAAAATTTAAAGTATTCCCTAGCATACAAAAAATGGTAACAAATTACTCTTAGGTACAGATTTTTTACGTAAGACGAGATTAACTCTGTCAGCAAGTCTTTCAGTGTATGAGCAGCAATGACAAGTTTAAATTATTTTTAATTTTTCATTTCGTAAATACATCCATACGCAAGCTTTCCGTTTTCTGAAGCCTAGCTTAACCAAACCAAAATTATCAGCTCTTTATACTGAAAAAGACAGACAAAAATAACAATACTGCGATACACCTGGTGCCATCTTGTCTGTAGCTGTCTGACATGAATAAAATGTTTTTACTGCTACGTGAGAATTTAAAGACATTACTCTTTTCACCCGACGTAGAGGCAAACCACCTGTTCGTAAACTGGATATTTAATAATCGCCTGACTTATTTAATATAATGTGAGGGTCTATAAAAGTAACCGAAAATGTAATTTGTGTCCTGTTAAAAACTACTGGTTTTATCGGACTACTTTACTTGCAAAGAAAAACGGAAAATTGATTCAGTGCTTTAACGACTACCCATACGTTTATTTCTGACATGTCTGCTACAACTAGATTTTTCTTTCTTTTAGGGGTGTGTAAAAGACAAACGTAATCTCCAATGTGACATCGACATGACAGTTATATGGAAGAATACGGGAAACTGGACCAGCAGAATCCGTAACACCGTGAAGCGCACGTGACATCAGCTGAATTATTGGTTGGTTTATGTGGAGCTAGAGACATATCTCTTGTCGAAATGAAATATTTAATGCTATTTGATACGTACCTTTATTTCTAAATTACTATCGCGTTGATAATGTATCTTAATAGGGGAAGTATGTGTAAAGCGGCCACCCTAAGGTAAATCATCATGTCACTGGAGTTCGGTTGCTTTTAATGACATAAACTAAACAGCAACAGCTGCGGGGATTACTAAGGAAAGTGCCATAGTTTTTAATATGTTCTTTAAAAATTCCGTTCGTCTGAAATTTGAGATTTTCTGAAACCTTACAAAATGGCCGTTCTATCCAGGCCCCTGGATAAAACGGACTCCTGCATTTTCTGTTAAAGAAATGGAACATAGTTAAAGAGGATCTACTGAATAAACGCAACGATATAAATTTGACCACTAAGTGTGTTAGCTCACTGTCAGGTCAGTGCTCCGTAATTATGGCACCTGTTACATTAATTACGTTCTAAACGAAAATCTGACAAAAGCGATGTGCATACCTTATAGAAAGGCATCGGAAAAAAGTTTTAGTCACGCAGAAATTTGTTCCTTCGTAGAAGCACATCCACTGTCCGTGTATGATCTCACTACACTAATGCACATGTTTTAGCCCACAAGCCCGGCCAATGGCATCATTAGTTACAGAATAACAGCAAACGGCCTTCTTACCCGGTGGGGGGGGGGGGGGGGCCCGTTTTGCACACAACACCCCTACATTTAATAAACACATAAACACAGAGATACTTTTGTAGAAGTACTGTATTCTGTAAATCAAGACTAATTTATCACAAAAATTGTAACAACTTAATATTTTACATATGAGATGTAAGTCCCAAAAACTACATCAAATCTCCGTCACATGTTAACGATATTTAGAGAAATAACTGCCCTGATTCCTAAGAACCAAACTAGTCCGACATATAGACTTGTGGACAGACTGTAGTGTTATTTAATTTTAAATAAATCGGTACACGCAATAACCGCCGCCCAAAACAATAACCGACGCCCAAAACAATAACCACCGCCCAAAAAAATAACCGACGCCCAAAACAATAACCGACGCCCAAAACAATAACCGACACCCAAAACAATAACCGCCGCCCAAAACAATAACCGCCGCCCAAAACAATAACCGCCGCCAAAACAATAACCGCTGCCCCATAAAGACTTCTGCTAAGCCAGCGTTGAAAATCATCATCATACTGACCACAGTTAACAATTCTGAAACAACCAGCTAACGTTAAATACAATGCATTAATACACACTAATATGAATTATTACAGATGCACATATTTTGCTCACTTATTCAATTCAGTTTGATTGGATCATTAGACAAGTGTTTAATAACTAATAACTTCATCGTTTCAGAATGTGAGACAAACTACACGTAATATGCAGCGCTTAACAGTTGAAATTCGTCCCTACAAACAACGTCCTTTTTTGTGCCGTAGCCCAAACACAGGATGAGGCAACAGAATGTGACGATTTTCAGGCAGATGTTTTGATAAATCGGGTTGAATTTAAGAAACAAAGAAATTACAGAGAATGTGTAGTAAAATGCCGTTTAATACATGCTTTTTACTTTTTAAAAATTACATGCGGTACATTCCATGTAATTCTGATCAGAAATTAAATATAACTTTCCAGCAGACGTTTATCAGTGGCTCTAAATTAGACCCTAATGTGCGCTTTCGTTTCTTAACGTGCCAAATAAGAATGTGGTGATATCCAGAACTCAGTTGTAACTAACGCACTGCAACGTCGGGGGCACGTTTTGTGCCTTTGTACAGATATGATTAATTTCCGATCACGAATACGGGAACATGTTGCATACCTGGGAGACCAATCATGAGATGTAATTTTTAACAAGTAAAAGGCGAATATTAAATGACATTTTACTGCAAATACACCGTAATTTTTTGCTTTTATTATATTCAACCCAATTAATCAAAACAGCAATCTGACAATCGTCAGATTCTACTGCCGCATCCTACACATCTTACGTTATTACGTTACGGAATGTAGGACGGCTTTTCCCGAACAGCATATCTCGCACGGTAACGATGAGGATACCTGGTTTGAATCTTGGCTTGGCCAACGACTAGCTCCACGGACCGTTTTCCTTCACGACGTGTATCCTAGCAGTCGCTCAGTAAGCCTAACTCAAAGCTGTGGACATACGGAGGGGCTGTGTGCAGAACATTCCGCCCCTACTTCCAGTCCTAAGACACACGAATGCAGTGCACACTTTTACTCCGTTGATTCAAGGACCAGTTTAACCTTTAGAAGCCTAGGGGTAACTTTACATACGACCAGGTTTTAAGATTAAAAAATTCTACGTGGTGCCCACATTCCTTTTATGTGTTTTGTACGGATCTCAGAACAAATAGCAACTTTTGCCTTACAAACATTAAGAGACTGGTTTTTATAACCGAAGTTGAGAGTGTTTACAGCGCGGTACGTACTGAGTCCTTATATAAAACAGATACTCTTCGTCTTTAAAGGGTTAATGTTATCCTCTTAATTCATGCGTGTACCTCTTTAAGCGCTGGCTTCTATTCGAATACTTTGTTAATTCTGCCAGCATTTTACGTGGTGTACTCCATTCCGTCAATGTAAATGCCGGCATTGAATCTTGAAATTGACAACTATCATTTCCTTCTCAGCGCTTTCAGTTTGAGCAAATTATGATCTTACATAATTTAAACAGCTCCTGTAAATCCCATAACAAACATCGCCCAATCCAGGAAAACCATGATGCAAGGAACGGAATTAGCACTCTATAAAGAGTCGGGACCGACCAGCAGACTAGTTAACACAGACATACAGTTCTACAGTTGCCGTCAAGGGGGCACGAAACAAGCGGTCAGAATGAGGATCCTTACGTTGTCATTACATTTGTAGGAGGGGCTGGGTCTTCGACCCGTCATGTAAACTAATGCAATGTCCAATGGCTACTCCCGGATTAAGCCGAAAGAACAGAACAGACTAGGCTGATGGGGACTGGGACTGCACTCCCACTGCCAGCAGAGGGAATTCATTAAACTCCAGTCGTTCTCTGAGCTCCTTCTGATCAGATTCTCGATAAACAGCAGCTGCAAACCCATTGCGGCGTTTGTTTTGTTAAAATCGTTGACATTGATGATGTAATGTTTACCAACTCACTATTTCAATGTTTTGTTACCATCGAATTACGATGTAGTAGACACATGAGGTTCGTCATCAACGTTTACAATTGTCACTTTTTTTTCAGATTACAAACAGATTTTCCGGAATTTCTCTTTTAACCTCTTCATCGGTCTTCTTATTTCCTGTGTTCGCTTCGAAGCACACGTGTAAACACTTTCGGAGGTCCATGTTTTTTCATTTGCTGCATACCTTCATCTTATTTTCCATTTATTAATTATACCTCTACTGAACTTAGGCTATTCTCTCCTTAGACATCACATTAAACATATCACTCACAAAACAGCAACTTGTTGTAACCCACCGATAGACAGTTTTACAGAAACCAGCAAATACTTGACACTTGCTCAATAGACCAACTTAAGCACGTTATGTTTTTACGAAAATATAATGACAAGAAATTGTGTTGTGGACACAACATTTAGACAGAAGATGTGTCTGTAACCCAGCGGTCCACTAACGCGGGAATCTCAGTTTGACGAATTGTGTGGGTTACGGCAAAATGCCGTTTCATGAGTGATAAGTGTATGTAACTAAAAACACGAGGAGCTTATGTATCTTTCATCCTTCAGACTTCTCAGTTTTTCCAATGTTAATGCCAGCAATGTAATCCTGCCTTAAATCACTTCAATTCAGTTGACATTACCAAAATGTATCTCCATAAAATCTAATTTAATATTATTCTTACACAGCCGTCTGGTCCTCCAAATGACAGGTTTTTAAGACGTTTGCACAGCACAATCCCGTAGACGTTTTCCTTTATTCGTTCTCCTCTCTACCTTACATGCTAACCTCATTGCTTGAATATGGTGATAACAGAAGAGAAAATATTACGAACATCCGAGTTGCCTAGTATTATCCGTCCTCGATATGTTAATATACGTGTTTTACGTTTAGTTTGCATGGTATGCTATTTGGTGTGGGTAATTTGTGGAATGTTACTTTTACTGCCTGATATAAAACATGTTATCTGCTGCTACAAATTCACGTCTAACGAGCTACACTTGTTATCTATGCGCTAATGAATCTAAACAGATCAGAAATATTTCTCAAACTAAAAAGTAAAAAATTTATAACGTACGACGTCATCAACAGGAATAGATTTTTCATTTTTACACTCTCATGAGTTACATTGGTTATAAGCTACTGCTAAGACAACATAGTCTGAAACTAGAATACCCAACATCCCTCATTACAAAACAGGTAATTTCACGCCTATCTACCATAACAAGAGGACATATCAGCGAAAAAGTAAACAAAGAGCATACATAAATCGTCACAATTTCATTAAATAAAAGAGCATATCTGTTTTTATGCTAATGGTTCTAAGATTTCACGGGTATAAAACTCTGAGTGATAATTTTTAAGCACGTTTGTCAACGAGTTCAAGTTTGAGTTGAAGTTATTCAGAAGTTCTGCGCCGAAGAATTTCGTGACATGCTGAAAGTCCACTGCTCATCTGACATGTTTTTATTTTTTGACTCGGACAATGATTGTGTAATACAATGCTATATTTCTTTAAAACGTATGACCTTTATGCATGTTTAATACAGCTCAAATATATGAAAGCTTTCAGAAAATCAAATAGTCAAAACCCGGATATTTCTACAAATTTACAAACCCTCTCAGACGGAAATTTTTTGGTCGAAAAACGAGGTGGGGCCTATGTCGGGGAAGAGACGTATGGGAGGCATACTAAAGCTTAACACACGCAGTTCATTAACATCAGTTTCACTTACTGTAAATCTAGACTGAGCCTCCGGGGCTTCTAGAAACCGAAGCACCACCTAAATGTAAAGTATCAGTGGCGTTACACCGTGTATCACATCATTTGTAAGGCCATAAAAAATTAGCGTTACAAATTATTTGCTATTTAAAGTACAGAAACCTATCCAACTGCTTCGCATACACCTCTATGTGTGTAAAGCATTGCACAGGAAATGTTAGCATACTCCAAAGATACAGTTTTCCAGTGTTTAAACACGGGCAAGGTCCCTTTCAGCAGCATCATAAAACATCACAAGGTAAGCGCTAAAAAGTAATTAATATTTTATGATGGCCAATTTTATAAACGCAAAAGAAAATTGGGCCGAAGCAAACGAAGCCAAGAAAAAGTCCTTGACATTGCTCACTCACCTCGTACATAATTCACACGCGAAGCTACAAATAAGCAGAGCAAACGACTAAAAAGCTACGTTTTCTGAAAATTTACAATTTCATTTATTATGCGCGTCGTCTAAGGCAACAGTTCATTAAATGTATCTGAATCAACTGAAAAATTAAACAAAGCACGTCTCTCTTTTCGTCCTAATAAAATCACATTCCTGATAGGTTTTATTCTTCACGGACAAATCGATGCCAGAACGAATATTTCTCGAGGTCACAAAACCCACTGAAAATTCAACTGCAAAGTGAAAGAGAAATTGCTAACTCACATTGCAGTAGCGTGAAGTTACAGCGTTCCTTTTACTCGAATATTTAAATGAATTTTGTCCCATAAAATTCCGGAGACTTATGAGACACATGTAAACAAAT
Source organism: Coptotermes formosanus (assembly GCA_013340265.1). Taxonomy (NCBI): domain Eukaryota; kingdom Metazoa; phylum Arthropoda; class Insecta; order Blattodea; family Rhinotermitidae; genus Coptotermes; species Coptotermes formosanus. The sequence continues at coordinate 3,359,820 of BLKM01006251.1, read as the reverse complement.
TTTAATTTTAATCTTAATTAATTTGGGTTTAATATTAGCTAGGAAATAAAATTCAGTGTTACATAGGGTGAAGTTCTAAATGACTGAAATACAATAGGATAATTCGGAGTGTGATACAAACGGATTGAAATATGTTGGGCATGTCTGCACACTTTTAAACAGAAATATATTTATTATGGTTACTGTCTGTTCATGAGGTGATTATGCGGCATAAGTACGATCAATTTTTGTGTGCCTCACAATAGAAGGCATGGTTACATAAACATTAAATTGAACCGTAACCCTTTTCCACTTAGCATTAATTTTCCATTGAGCTTGGATAATACTGTAATATGTCTCCCACAGTTGCTTCATTGAAACATGCGCACGACATGCCACATTTTATGATATGACATATTTGGTCAAATGGTGAGCATGTTAATAACGTTTTCGCTAGATGAGTGTTTCTGAAGAGAAGGAAAGACTTATAGTGGGGAAGACGCAGTTTGTTTTAAGCTGCTGTCGACTGGAATGGGTTGAGAATAAGCAGCAAACCGGTCACAACATATGTAAGAACCGAAGAAGCAGCACTGATAAAATTTCATCTGGCCTGAGCGTGCAAGGCCTGAGAGTGTAAGGCCTGAGAGTGTAAGGCCTGAGAGTGTAAGGCCTGAGCGTGTAAGGCCTGAGCGTGTAAGGCCTGAGAGTGTAAGGCCTGAGCGTGTAAGGCCTGATAGTGTAAGGCCTGAGCGTGTAAGGCCTGAGAGTGTAAGGCCTGAGCGTGTAAGGCCTGAGAGTAGGCTCACGAGCTGCAGAAGAGCCTACGTACCACCAAAAAGATTTTACGCTTACGGGTTCAGGAAATTCACATCTAACTGCTGTGATTATTTTATCAAAACTGCCATCAAAATTAGCTCACTTTCCAGCATACCTGCATACACAATGACACAAAATTTCGTAATTACCGTCAAGCGTCCACTATTATTACATCTTCTAGTACTTTTCTTCTGCCACGCTAGGCCTGTGCCTTGAATAAATTGCTGAATGTCTGATACTTATAATATACAATTAATTTCAGCGTAGCTTTGAACATCTTTTTCGTATTACGTCATGGCGATGCATCTAGTGACGAATTTTTCAGGTATCAAATGAAAGGCTCTGTCCAGAAAATGAGGCACACTGAGTGCACTAAGCTGTATCGCGTTCCATAACAAACGTCCGACGTAAATTTGCGTCTTTGAAGATTTTGTAGCCAAGTTTCAATTGCAATTTATACAACTGGATTTACTTCCGCCACATACGAACCTTTTTGTTCCGTGCTTAACTGGACTATCTTAAGAGAGTACGAAATGATTACTACCATCAGGACACATTCTCGATTTTCATATGATTACAACAATAGTACGTAGAAGTAAGAACGGGTGACTATCTAAGTAGCTACGAACACAAACAAGTTACAATTAGGAATGAGCTTCAAATATGAAAGGGCATAATCAATATAAGCAGCGACTGGAAAACAACTAGACACTGGGCCTATATTCCGGTCTCGAATTAGTAAAAAATTGGCAAATTTCCTATTGTTGCCATCTGTGGACACATTATCATGAGCCAATTAAGACTCCTTGGATTCAGGGGAATTCATAATATTAGCTGAAAGGATTTCACCATTTATTTGAGTCTTCTCAAAACGTACACGTTCTACGAACACTGAAAACGGGGTAATTTCTCGTCGCCTTGCAGACAGATTGTAGACACAATCAACAAGTGAACAATCCTGGAATTACAAACTTAACTCTCAATTAAAGTCAAATGATATTGTCTTTGAAAGTCAGTAATTAACTTTGAATTATTTTACATAGCAAAATATTTACTAAACACATCAGAAACTTCGGTTTTCAGATTTCACGACGCAACTAGGACGGTTTAAATATTTAGATTCCGATTGCCGGGTAGCTCAGTGGGTAGTTAAGTTTCAAGACAGAAACCCAGGAGTAGGGGTTCGTTTTCCAAAGCAGAGAGATAATTTTCCCATGCTCCACCACGTCCAGACCGTCTTTGGGACTCAGGTAGTCTCCTGTCCTATACGTACCGTGGTTTTTATGGGGTAAAGCGGCCGTTGTGTGATGCTAATGACGCACCTCCCTCTATTGTCAAAATTCAAGAAATACTAGAGCTTCACTTCCATAAGAAGACCAAGGCTAACAGTTAATCTGAGCGCCTGTCCTTTATACCGTCCCGCCTGCATCTGAACGAGAACTACACTCAGATAAAGTAGGCTTTCAGTACCTGCCAGCAATAAACAAGACCCGTTTCCAAACTGACAACATGGTTTATGTAGGAAAACGGCCACATGATATACATACGTCAGAATCATCGTATTTCATAAACAGGTATATTTGGAGTTAAAACGTATGAAACAAAGGGGCAAATCAATTTCTAAAGTTGTAACACCTGTCTTTAGTCTGACTACAAACAATTAAAAGAAAACATCCCTTGACAAACACTGCGCGTCTACCACATTGTAAAGTGTAATAACTATGGCATATAAAAGAGTGCGACTTCTTTTGTTGCACAGAGTTAAACAAAACATATGTTATTACAGTCACTCGTTGTTCTTTTTCACACGTTAGACACAACAAATGCAGGACTTGATAGAACTAGCGACCTAACGACGCTGCAACGATTTGCCCCTGCAGTATAATATTATTAACATTATTACAGAATAATAATAATAGTAATAATAATAATAATAATAATAAGGGTTTTGGCCTTCTCTATACGCTCTGCTTCTTCTCACAGTCCCTCTTAGTTTTCAAACGGTTAAGGTAGCAGTGGGCCGAAATTTTTCCGTTGCAGGCAGGTTCCGTTTAATAGATGTACTTGAAGTCTGGATACTCTGGACTGTAAAAGTTCTCCTTTATAGAGAGTTTTCCGTTATGCCCATGTTCCGTATACGACAGCTACAACTGTCCTATTAAAATTCCGAAGGATAGAGACATTGTATTGCACTACGTATAACGAACTGAATTCGCGGACCCATTATGCACAACTCGATCGGAACTAAACTGGTAACAAAAGAGGTAATGATGCTGTGAAGTGGCCCCCTTTGAATCAGCATAGTATGATGGGGTCCAGTTTAAGCAAATTAGACTCATAATTCTTTAAACTTTATGAGCTGCAGTGCACTTTATTACCGTAACAACTTCCATATGCACAGTTCTGCTTGCTACCATCCCTAGGGAACTCGACAATTAGGGTTTACAAATTGCCTACTTTATCGTATAGTGCGACACTTAACACAGGTCATATATCTTGTTTCTTTCACACCGGAACTTCAGCGTGATAACTTTAGTGCTGCCCCTTCACACTCTCCCACATAAAGCAATTCAACTCAAGATTTCAGTTCAGTGTAGTCGGCCGGAATGGCGTTTCCGGGACGTATGTGTAAAGTACCACGGGAGGGGGGAGAGGGGAGAAAGGACACACACTTTCGGAACACAGCCTCTTAATGGCATTTGGAAGTTATTTCAAATTACTAAAAGGACGGCAAAATTAAAAGTTTAGTCTTTTAAAAGGACGTCGTGTACTTCGAAAGAATAGGCCTACCATATATTTTAAATTATTCATACTTTACTCCTAGTATATTATCATAATCACCTCATGACTCAGCAGTAAATTTATGCATTAAACTCTCCTTTCGTCTACTCATCCTGTAACTGTTACTTCCAGTATATATTCCTTGTTTTCGAGGACTAGGCTACGACACAATATTCACTTCCAGATGAGACGCTTCCCCACCCATTTTAACATGTGGTCGCCATTTAGTTCTGTATTATAAAATTATGCCTCTAATGTTCTTAATCTGCAATGTCTCTAAGCTCTCCTTTTCTTTCTTTTTCCAATGACGCATCTGCCCCTACTGGGCCAGGGCCTCCTCATTATCGAGGCTTCACAATCACAAGACACATCACAATCGGTAGGAATCCTCTGGGCGAGTGATCAGCCCGAAGCATAGACCTCTACCCGACAACACACAATTACTCACAAGAGACAGACATTCATGCCTCCGGCGGAATTCGAACCCGCAATCCCAAGAAGCGAATGGCCGCAGACACACGCCTTAGACGGTGCGGCCACCGGGTCCGCCTAAGCTCTCTAATAATGCCTAAATTCCTCCTTTGGTCTCGAGTAAAACAAACGATAGGCTACTGACCTCAGAAAATGCATCTTAAAAGTTTCAGTTCTTCCGTCACTTATCTTCTTACAGCTATTACACTTAGCAACCATTTCAAAGCAAAACTCCTGCCACTGCCTTACTCAATATTTTTTCAGGTCCTGAGGAGACAGCCTGTCCGAGAAATAGGTAAATTAGTGATAGGGTAGTTACACACTTTTATTTCAATAATTTATTCCCGCCCCCCCCCCCCAGTAATTAGCGAAGATCCACAACAAAATTTTCTGGTGTGTTATACCTATATACAAGTATGTGTGTGTTATACCTATATACAAGTCTGGTGTGTTACACCTATATACAAGTCTGGTGTGTTATACCTATATACAGGCATGTGTGTGTGTTTTTGCGTGACTGCTGCGTAACCAACACGTTTCCGAGAGGAATACGACACCGATATAAAAAATAATGGCAATTAATTAAACCGAAATACTAAATATATTTTAGGTGAAAACATCTTTGCTTACAAATCTGAGAAACTGGCAACGACACCTCGGTTTCCTAAAAGCCTGACACTTCTTGTCTGAGCAGCTTTTACATTTTCACGAAGGACTCTACTCCGAACTCTTGGTCTATGAGATTAAACCTACGAGCAGGTTAGTTGTAGATACTCTGCACGAAATTCCGTCGTTCGAGTTTCAGATAGGCTAAACATAACTGTACAATAGCATAATTAATAGGGTAAAGTGATTACGCAGAATTTTTTAATAATTTCGCTTCAGTTATATAGTGTTATTCCGAATGTCCTCACGCCATATAGTGTTATTCCGAATGTCCTCACACCATATAGTGTTATTCCGAATGTCCTCATGCCATATAGTGTTATTCCGAATGTCCTCACACCATACAGTGTTATTCCGAATGTCCTCACACCATATAGTCTTATTCCGAATGTCCTCACACCATATAGTCTTATTCCGAATGTCCTCACACCATATAACATAACATAACAAAGAATTACGTTTTCCGAACATTTTACACTTACATATTTCCACAGAGGCGCAAAAATCCACCTTGAAAAGATGAATCACTTGTCACTTACCTGCAACAAAGAGAACAAAAAATGAACAAACGTTTTGACAAAAACACTCGGCAATTTTAGGATTGTACGGTTATTTGTAGGTTCTGTGACCATTTCTGCCACTGTACCTTAATTTTGCGACGGAGAGTAATTCCTGGCCATCAATAAAATTATTTCCGTGCCTGTAGCTGCAACTTGTGACAGCCTGTAATTTATAGGCCTCACTAAAGGTATTTCTGTTCCGGTAGCTGTAAGTTGTGATAGCCCCTAATTTATAGACTTAATAAAATTATTTTCATAACCCTTTTGTCAAGTAACTTTCCCTCTAAGTTATTTCTCTTTGCCACAAATCATAGGTAGAGTAGACAAATGTACAACTAAAGTTTCTTTCCCCGATGGCGCAACAGCCCCTAATGGGGCAGGGCCTCCTCATTATCGAGGCTTTACCATCACACTGAGACACGCCAAACTCGGTAGGACTTCTCTGGACGAGTGATCACCCCGACGCAGAGACCTCTACCTGACAACACACAACAATTACAAGAGACAGACATCCATGTGCCCCCGGCGGGATTCGAACCCGCAAACCCGGCAAGCGAACGGTCTTAGACCGCGCAGCCACTGGGATCGGCAGTTGAAGTCATTAATGCTCTGAACTACACGCCATAAAAGGAAGATGTATAGGGAGATGGGCTTATATACTTAAGCACTTTCAATATGGGTACTAATTGGAGCTGAATTCTAAGATTCTTTAAAAACATTTCCCCCCCCCCGCGGAAAGTTTCCTGTACCCAGTGAAAAGAACACTGGATGCGCCTCACAGCCGGGGTGGCCTTGGCGACGAAGGGAAAAGGTCGGTGCGCATGCCGGGAACAGCCCAACTGTCCCCCTTGTCGCGTGCTCACTACAGAACGTCCAGACACACAGGCCACAAAATTATATTTTGCTCCGCTCTTAGTAACCTGAGGTTACAGAAACAAAAGAAAGACAGAGGTCATTGAGAAACCCGAATAAATTATTTGGTAAAATACTTCGAAATCTTGTCACTTTTGCCATAAAAATCAAACACCAACCCTGTAAACCTCAAAAATGCCAGTCAACTTCTTCATTAATTGTTTTACTTTTTTGTTTAACGGTGCTTTATCAGCTACACAGGTTATATAATGTCGAATACACGTTAACTGCCGAATGCCTGGAAAGAAGCCGTCATGGTCTGTCTTAATATGCTCGCTCAGCAGTTTCTTCAAACGCAGAAGTATCCATGAGCACTGACCTGCTGGCTAATATTCGAATGCTGGAACTCCCCAATATGAATAAAGTTCTAACACACCGCAACGTCTGGCATATTATCTTCTATCTTTAAGACGTTAAATGTGTAAGTAGCCCATTCTGGATCAATCCGCCCCCCGGCGCCCCCGCCCCCCCCAATGTCCTTCCGACACTTACTGTTACCCCTCTCGCATATCTCGTTACATGCCTGCACCCCGTCTAGCCATACTTTTCACACAAACACTGGCTCTGATAACGATGTGATAGCCTACGCTAGTGACAAGCACGCTGCGGTGTTTTAACCACGCCGGAGGTGACTGGAGGAGAAAAGAACAGTAAGCAGAAATTTGGAAGCCTCTAGCGCCAAATCATCATCCGCAGGCGTATCCCGTTACCTCAGTAAAAGATAAAAAGGAAACCACACCTGCTACATTAACTGTGGCTTCGTTGTGAAGGAGCGTAAAGAATTATGCTGCATCATTCTCTTCCAGTTTCATAAACAAGACACGTGGTGCCATTAAACATTTTCTCTAACACCCAGAAGAGTAACTAGACTGAAGGCAGGCAGACGTATTTAAGAAACAGCAAGATGAAGGGGAAAGAAAGGGAGAAGTGAGAGGCACACTATCACTTTATTACTGCGGGTGGGGGGGGGGGGGGGGAAGAAACAGCATCACTTTGTTAGAAGATTCTGAGGTTTAGCCCGGTCGTCCTTCTGAAAGGAGTGAAGTTAGAGCGGCAAATATCAGCCGCTTGCAGTAAGGGTTGCAAAATTTCAATTAACGGTTTAATACTATAGTGCATATATTAAACAATAATCTGGTGGTGTGGTCTTAAAAATATGGGGATTTAGTTTTGATAAATTTAAATCGGGTGGGCTGCATGAGAAGCATGCAGTAGCAACTTGTACCTTGGGAACCACACCACCATTTTCTTGAAGACACAGGAAAGTCAGGAAAACCTGTGTCGAAACAGCCAATCTCAGGACCTTCTGGATACTGGCTTGAATCAGTCTGGAAAACAAAAGACAGAAATCGCCTAACGCTTCCCTAACATTTGTGCTGCTACTTCCTAATAATTTAAATCACATGTTGTATAAATGAATTATTACCCCCAATTACACGGCAAAACAACAGCACTTTTGTTTCATTTTGTTCCAGTCTGGGGACAAAGAAGGCTCTCGATTTGTACCAGATAATGATTTGCTTGACGCTGCCTGTGGACTGGATCCTCCAGAATGCCATCTGTGATAAGCCGCCTACTCACAGGGAACTTAAGGGATTTGTTCCGCTTGTTATCATTGTCCCTTATGACGTCATTTGTATCTTGTTAACAGCGCTTTGCCTTACAAGAAGATCAATCCGCCAAGAGGACAAGAGACACCTTGTATTCCTCACAAATAGGAATCTAATGGCTTAATTTTCTTATTTGTTCCTTTACTGCTGAACTGATGTTTAAAGTATAATTTGAAAGCCATAATTTTGTCACAAATTTTGACATTTTCCACTACCGGTTGCTTGGATAATACCTGAATTGGCGTTACTCTTCAAAGTCTAGCGGTAATACATAAATCCAGTTATGGAAAGCTTAGAGACTACGGAAGAATTTTGGCTGTATATCAAAATGCAGGGGTTGAAAGGGTTGATGTGGACCTGATACATGTTCTATAAATTGTCAGGACCAGGTTAATATTGATGGGGTAAGACTTAAACAGGACCAGACAGAGATACACGAGTCCATACGTTAGTGTTACAAAATTATCTACCGATTAAGGAGAAGTATGTACGTTTCCGAATGGAGAATGACCCCAAAGCACTTTTAAAAAATTTTGCAAAGAGTTTAGGTAAGAGGAAATATAAGTGAGTACCGATTATTGCTGTAGTGATTCCACCGCTTCCATAGTTATCTAAATAATACGAAATAATTTAGTTTCTACAATTAGAACAGTCTCTGTCCATTGAAAGGACCATCCTTTTAATACTGTTCGAGAAATATTTAGTATTTATTGTGAGAAACAAAGGAAACACAGGAAACACAATACACAAAAACACGTGGAAAAATGCAGAGTATCTTCATGTTATAGCGGATGATACATACAGTTACCAGCAGACTTTAAAGAGTTAAATACAATTCATGGTCCCAACTCTTATACTTCTGAACTCTTTTTCCTTTCTTTAAACTTATTGATAAACATGTGAAGTCAACAGTTACGGATGTAGTAGTTTCTTCACAATAAACTAATTCTCGTGAGGTCGCTACATTAATATTGCACCTTCATTAGCTTCTTCGTTGTTTAACCTACCAGCGAGCAAGACAGCCATCCAACCAAGAAACATGTCTGAGAACAGCTAAAGGCACACTTTACTTACACCCTGAGAAACTGTAATCACTAGAAGTTTGCGCTAAGTCGCATTAAATATTTTAACAAGGAGTGTGGATTATGTGATGTCCCTCATCAGTGTTTTGGGCTAGCATATTTAATAAAATACAGGTTCAGGACAGACGTATTCCTTACGGCTATCATAGTAAATCCACATTTACTAGCTCAATGTGTCCTGCCATATATTATTATATATTATTATATTTTATATATTATATTATATATTATTATATATTATTATTATATATTATTCCGAGAAATGTTCTCGTAAAATGGCCGAGTGTAGCAAAAAAAAACATTACTCCCATTAGTGCCAGCGGTTCTTTTGTGTGCATTGAGTAACCCTACATCATGCAAGAGAGTGCATTTCTGACTTTCATAGGTCTCAGAAAAAAAAACACTATATTCCTATATAAAATCAAATTAAAAATTGCACGTACAGAGCAGTGAGGTGTTTTCCAGGTCTTTGAATCCTGGACTCATATGGCCTTATCATTTAATCCACTGAGGACACACATTTTTATTGTTCAAATCAGTGAGTATGTCATACAACATCAATATTATTATTATTATTATTATTATTATTATTATTATTACATTAGCTCCTTTATGCAGGGTATTCGCACTTATATACCTGAAACAAACCATGTTTCTAGGGTATATAGTGTCAGTGCTATTCCGCGCTTACTATTCATGGTGCAAATAACGCTGTCTTCAATATTAAACCCCTTTGTGCTTCTACATTAGCACTTTCCGCAGTATGTGTGCTGTGCCCAATATAGCTGTTTTCTGTAATTCCTTGATATCGTGCTTTCCTGATGTGCTGCTCAAGTATTTTCTAAAGGATTTTGAAATGGTTCCAGTTGCTCCTATTATTACTGGCGTCACCTTTGTTGTTGTTGTTGTTGTTTTTGTTATTATTATTACATCTAGGAGATGCCATAAAGTCAGTTTTCTTATTGTGCAGATTTCTCGCTCTCTCTTTCTCTGTGTGTGTGTGTGTGTGTGTGTGTGTGTGTGTGTGTGTGTGTGTGTAATTTTCCAGAGTTCTTGTTCCGGACTTGTTGGTATGTCTAACTGAAAGCACTTGTTTTATCATATCAGACGGAACTTGTCAAAAACAAAATCAACAGTTATTAAGTAATGTAACTGACATGTTGTGTCGCCTTAACTACATATTTTTAGCGCCGCATTTGTAGGATCACATGTGCCGTGTAGTTTGTCCTGTAAGTCTCGCAAACTTTAGGATTTTCAACAGAAAATATGTTTCATAAGAAACGTGTTTGGGTTTTCTGTGCATATATTATTTTAACCTCCTCTCTACCTCAGAATAATTCAGATAGACAGGATACATTTGGCGCAGGCTTTCATGCAAAGTGTCTCTTTTATTCCTGACATCAAACTTCAGTTTTCTCAACAGAAGTTAGTGAGATTCCCAATACCTTTTTTGACAAAAATCCGTTGAGCGGTTGCCGAGTTATTCCACTCGGACAGACGGACATACAGGCAGAATGAAGAAGCTCGCAGTCGCTTTTTGCAACTTTACGAACGCGCCTAAACATGGATGATTTCTGTAATACAGATGGAGTGCTTTTCTCTGAGGCACGAACTGAATCTTTGAATACGTCGTCCTTATTTGCAATCGACGTCCATAAAAGTGCGCCATTATATAATAAAATATACAGTAAGATGTAATACACTTGCGTACATTAATGAGTGTTAATTTAGTGTTAGCAGTGAAGAACATGGACGAGACAAATCACTTCACAAGGTCCACATTTTATCTGGCCCACATCTATGGCCTCTACACAGAGGGTCTTGGGTGACAGCAAGCTGCGCAGCGCCCACCGCTACTTAAATTTGCCAGAATCGCACTTGTTTCGTACCACTAAATTTTTTCATTAACCACACTGCCCAAATCTACAAATTATGTACATGGAATACATTCCAGCCACTCAAGTAAATTCCACGCCTTTTATTAAAATATAAGTTCCATTACTCTGTTCATCAGAGCCAGTCACTACCGCCTATTATTATCTACATGAAAAAGCAGGCACTCCCATATCGCGTTTAACCTTCATTTGATACCATACTTGATAGCGGTCTCACACTTTCGTGTGTCGAAACCAAAACTGTGTATGCTTTCCTGAATCGTTCCACGTATGGCATAAGCCCAGTCCAAGCCATCATTGATTGCATTACCCTAATAACATCAAGCGAAGATTACAAAGTATAAAACTGCATTAGACCATCCCTTGTGCAGCACTCACTAGCGCATGGCATAAATATCTATGGTTCTTGAAGTAATATTAGGAGTCTACAGGTTATTTCCTGCAAATTTCCACTCCCGGTACATAAAAATATTTTTATCTTTAACACTTTTCCAAATAAAATAATTCTAATAGGAAATTACATAATAATGGAACAGGGTTTTAGTATTGATACTCCTGTAGAACATTAATACTGTGTTCCCCAAAAGAACATAAATGTATAGTTTAAAAGAAGCGAGTGATATTCTGTATAAATTTTCCGACAAGACGTTACACGTAGGCCCAAGAACCAACTACAAAATCAATGATTTCTGTTCTCTTCTCAGAAATAACCCTATAGTCTGCACATGACCTATAGGTAGCCAATTCAACAACTGCGCTTTGCTGAATTCCAATCAAATAGTGGTTAATTTAAAAATTAACACACCAGAGCAAATGAGGCAAAGAGACTAATAGTAGCCAGTTAGAAATTCGAATAATCTCGCAATTAAACAGAATGGCAATACCAAAATTAATTAGGTAATCTATCAGTCTGCCATGCGGACAGAGAAGCAAATAGGCTAACCTAATCAAACAAGCATGGTGTGACGTAGGCTTTTATATCAGACAGAAGCGCACTGTGCTACTGTACTGCGGATTGTTTTTTTTAAAATGTGGGACAGCGTGCTACTCGGCAAGTTCTGCGTCTTAAACACTGTGTGTCTATGAACACCAGTCACGAACAAATTGCTTATACCTAAGTACGATCAGAGCTTAAAAGTTTGAAAATTACCAAAATAATATTTACAAGTGCATAACGACAACCATTCTTTGGCACTTAAACTGATGAAGGCGTTGTGCCGACTGACGACGAATTCCAGTCTCAGTTTTGTAATTGTTTTCATCAAACCTCTCCCACTTCGTCCTTTAATTATGCTGTAGTTCCTCTTCATTAACTTCGGGATTCTGTCTCGGAAAACTGTCAACGTTTCAAATTCCACTTCTTTCTGAAATACGCTTTTGTCAGCATCTGTTTCTCATAAAACATCCCTGTTCCCCTCGCAGTCAGTACTACGCAATATTTTTCGAGTCGTCTAACATTACTTGCTAAATTGCCGACACGTAGTACAGTAGTTATAATCAGACAATTTAGGCTTCAAACAATTAACACTTATGACATCTACCTGTGTAAAATTTGACCTCGTAAGGCGAGTCGACATAATTTTCCGTTACCATCAATATATTGCACAAAGTCACACGCGCTTTCCTCCCACTTTTGCACAAAGGGTCTTAATTAAACCTTCATATGTTTTCACAGGTCATCCCCATTCGGACCTCCAGTCAGTCAGTTAAATGAAGCTAGCTTCATTTCTTCCTTTTAATCCCCAAGCAGGGAACGTTCGTATGCTGACCCAGAAAATTAAGAGTTTCAAGATGGGAGAGTACAACAGAGTAGCATGACCTTAGCACTGCATTTAATGAGTATCGCTGAATTGCACTGTACCTTTGGGGTTTGTAATTTAATCTGGGTTCCTAAAGAAGGGTGGAAGGACGGAGACACGAACGGTTTCCAAGGATAACACATTCTGGACAGTAGTTATGAAAATTTGCGGAAGTTACAAAACCTGTAGCTTGCATAATTTAGGTGCAACAGTTAAGGCAGCGGCAATTCTGCATTGCCCAGTATACAGAAATAACGAATAACTGCCAGGAAGAATATTCTGGTTTTACCTTCAGATGTGCAAGTGTTACAGATAGTTACTTTACGTCAGTATTTTCAAGACTAAAAAAAACATGTTACTAAGGCTTCACTGCAAGTTGCGCTGTCACTCCATTGTTTGTTTTCATACACATAATCAAGGAAAATACACAAGTCCCAAAGCAGTATGCAATTAAATAAATTATACATTTTATACAAGTGTTTTCATGAATTCATTAAAAAGCGTCACCTGTGTTAAGTTACTTCTTGATTGGCTTTTCATGTTACAGTTCGAATGGTCACTTTCGCATAGAGAGATTTAGGCAGTCTGTTGGGCACCGTCTTAACTAGCCCTATACACTGTTACATATCTCCACAGATATATTCTTTGTACGAAGTCGCATCGGATTATTTTTCACAGCGCACTGATAATAATTCATGTTTTCAGGCTTAATAGGGAAAAGAATGAAAATATTTCCTTTCAGATTTTTAAAATCTGACATATAAAAGTAATGTCAACATGACTGTTCTTACACTAACAACGTCCAGTAACGTGTGTTGTGGTTCTGTGTGTCTGACAAGTTCTGGCTATGTTGCGAAGTCCGCCAACGGAAGGCCAACTTTGGCTTGGACGCCTATCATCTTGTATTAAAATTGCGGCTTGGTATATGTTTATGCTCCTGGACATTTATTTTTAGAACATCTGTGAAGTTCACAGGCTTTATTTTCAAGTTCGGCTTCTTCTGTCCCCGGCCTTTGTTTTTGTCTTTCCACAGCCTGAGCTTGTGGTCCTTTTGTTTTGGTCTTTTTAGTGCACAAAAACTTCGCAGAAATGTCCGGTCTTGTATGTTACAATATAATCTGTCCTTCAGAAACGTGTGTTGAATAACACGCCTTCAGTTTATCCGCCCCCCCCCCCCCAACTAAATGAAGGTTAATTAAAAATCATCTCTTTCGAAAGCACACCGCTGAACTCTGTTACTCAGGAGGTTACACGCATTTGAAGGGTTTGTGTTAAACTCGCTAACCAACCTCTTTCATAGAGCTCCTTACTGACTCCCCACGTGATAACAGGATGCACTTATGTGGCTATCAATTCTCCCGTTTAGAAGTCCCGCTTTCCAGTCTCGACCTGCAGGATGGCTAAACGAAATAAGGATTATAGTGTGTTCTTACAGGCATACATTTGGACACTATCTTAACGGGCTGCGAGACCTTCCCTCCACGTCTTTCCCAACTCGTAAGAAATGATATCCAAACATGTCGTATGCAGCCTACTGCTCACGCAAAGTGCCGTTAAACCAACAATCAGTAAAACCGCTCACTCTTAAGACATGAAGTTCTCCTATAACAAGCAAGTGACGCCACTTGTTCTTTCCTTCCTGATTCGAATTTTGTGTTCATTCATGTGTAAAGTTTAGTACAGCCTATTCTACAAATCAGTTATTGTTGTGCTATTAAAGTGTCTGCTCTTATTATTCTTTATTACAATATTTGGCAAGACAAAGAGTTCTACCGCATCAAACGAGAAATTCTACTAAGAGAATAGATGAGAAATGCCCTTCATGGAAATCAGAATCAGTTGTACCCGCAGAAGAAATAAATCGCCCATAAACGAAGTAGAGGTCAAATACTGAATGTCATTTCAGTACGTGCTACACATCTGTTACAGAGCTACATCACAAAATTATTAATATTTGATGAGAATTTTCGAACTGTGTTGCCGCTTACAATGTCAGTGGCCCATGAGTTCCGATTATCTTCCGTCTAGTATGCTCAGAACTCATTGCTGAACGCCATTTCAGTCGGGCACGCATAATAAACCAAACAAGAGTTGCAGGAATTACTGCTCAAATAGTCGATTATGAAACGTGTCAATAATTCTTGGGAAGCAAAGAGTTGTTCAGCTATACACGAAATTCCCTGTAGTTAAGGAACACAACTGTTCACCGTTGTGTTCATAATAATGACATTAGCCAGCATCTTGAGTCAGGTGAATCCAGTGTACAATCTCACATCCTACGTCCTTAATATTCTATTTTAATATTATCATTCTCTAATCCTCCGCCAGCAGCTCCCAACTAGTGTCTTCTCTTCAGGTTCCCCGACCAAAACTTTGTGAGCGTATTCACCTATCCCAGACACGTTATAAGACTCGCTCATTTAGTTTTGATTCTGATCGCCTGGCGAATAACAATGTCATGAAATGCTACAAAATTTCTTCACTGTTTTCCGTTGGTTATCACCGCAATAAAATACGTGTAACTGTAAACCTTCAGACGTTGATCTGGCGCAATGTAGTAAAAGAGAAATTAATTTTTCACTAATAAATATTAACTTCGTTTGTTATTCAAAAATGCAGTTTCAAATGAGGAACTTAAACTGTTTTAAAAGTTAAACATAAAACGTTTTTATAACCACCAAACAGGAAAGGAGGAAGAGAATATATCGGAATATTTACATGACTGGGTAATGATGTACTTGAAGGAAACCACAAGAAGGGTGGAAGGAACCCTGAATACGCTTGAAGAACTCCAGTAAAAATTACCAGCCCGCGGACTGACAATCGAACGCGAGACCCAAATGAAGACTTTACATTAATCGACCGCAAAGTCTGTAGGCAAATTTGTGAAGTCCAAGATCGCATAAAGTTGAAGGGTCTATTTACTGGAACCTCAACTAGGAACGCCGTACGATATTCAGGTGTAGCCCACGTACACGTATTTTGCCTCGAGTTCGAATTTTTAAACGTTCTGTTGTACTGTTATATTGCTGCCATGCAAAGTAGCTATGTACTTCTACTATGATATTAAAATGTTAACCACAAGGTGCCCAGCTGATCAACACAGCATCTAGCGAAGGTCATTTTCTCTTATTCTTGTCCATAATTACTTCTTACAAGGACACCTCCTCCAACGTCACAGATTGGTAGTCCTTACCTCTTCTACCTACTTGTTCACAGCAGGTGTCGAGGTTGTTTATTTTCACTTGATCACAGCCAGACACACACCACAGTCGGTAGGACTCCTCTGGACGAGGGATCGGCCCGTCGCAGAGACCTCTACCTAACAACACAAACACTCACAAGAGACAAATACTCATGCCCCCGGTGAGATTCGAACACACGATCCCAGCAAGCGCTCGGCCGCAGACCTACGCCTTAGACCGCGCGGCCACTGGGATCGGCAATGTCACAGGCTCGTGGCACCAAGTTTCAAATAATCACACTTCTTATGAGCGGAGTTAGACTTGTCTGTGAAGCGACTAGGGCACGGCCTGAACAACGAGGAAGCGTGGTTAGATTCCAGCAGGGACAAGAGATTTCCCGCTTCAAAAGGCCTAGACCTGCCCTGGGGCACACTCACCATCCTATTTAATGGTTACTAGAAGGCATTTCCCGGACAGAATTTTCCGAAGCGGGAAACTGACCACTTACTTCCGCATAGTTCTGAGAATAGAAATGAGTGGAGTTATACTTCAAGTCACAATACGCCATTATGACCTGCCAAGGAGTAACTTAATTTTAGTTTAGTCGCATTTTGTAGTGACTGCACAAGACATTGTCACTAATTCTTCATAATACAATTCTGTGGCTCCAAGTATGAAACCCATAATCCTCAAATTCGAAAAAAATTGAGAAAATGCTATCTGTGTGTTGGCTGACCAACTTATCTATCACCTCACAAAACAGAAACACATTAGGTAGTACCTACAGTGAAGTAGGGGTGGCATCACCCTGCAGTAATGTTTTCCAGCGTAGCGCTTTCCGTGCATGAAAACTCGATTTTCTCGGAAGGGGTTAAGTGCGGGTTATGGGGTCATGTGCAGAGCCACAGAATTGTATTTCGCGCCTTATAAGGAAGCAACACTTTGCATATTAGAGCAACGGTTTTCATCACAAACTAATCGGCCTCTTCAGCTCAATGGGAGACCCATGCTTCACTAGGCAAAATTTTCTACCACGTAGAATGTAAGCCTAGTGACTCCAATGCAGCCCACATCAAGAAAAGTTAAGCTACCAAAGTGCAGTATTGGAAAAACTCTAATGTC
Organism: Coptotermes formosanus; assembly: GCA_013340265.1. Classification (NCBI taxonomy): domain Eukaryota; kingdom Metazoa; phylum Arthropoda; class Insecta; order Blattodea; family Rhinotermitidae; genus Coptotermes; species Coptotermes formosanus. Next base: position 3,342,942 of record BLKM01006251.1, on the reverse strand, counting down.
CTACACCACGTACTCAAGGGATTAAAATAATCCCACGTGAATACGGTAGTTCCATTACGGCTTATTTATGCATCGATCAAAGTACATTACGTCAAACATCACGCTTCCATTTGTGGTACTACCAACGGCGCTGTTTCAGTATGTGTCCTGCAACAATTTGTCTCGCTTTGTGCAATTTGAAGCAAGAACTGGTACGTATGCCACAGGCTTCAGTGAATTTTACACAAAGCCACACTGTAAAAGGGGCGCTCGACATTTTAGTGAGCAACAACGTGCTTTAAAATTGAACTCAACATAATGACCAAGGTAACTGCAATTGAAGGTAATATATAAAATAATCCCAAATTCTATTTTTTTTTGTATGTAGGACATTTCTTTCCTTATTCATTCTATGTAACTCTTCTTCATTTACCACACGATCGGCCCAACTTATCTCCATCCTTCTCCAGCGCACCACTTCAAAACTTTCGAGATATTTCTGGTCCGTCTTCCTAAGCGCCCGATTCTGAGACCCTACAAAGCTATGCCCCAAATGTAGCATTTTACTAGCTTCTTCCTTAAATTTAAGCCCAATTTACTAGTGAAAAGAATTTTCTTTTTGTTGAATGCTCCTTCTAGTGGCAATCCCGGATTTAATTTCACGTGTACATCTTGTATCATTTTCTGATAGCCACATACAATTTTAATTTTACCAGGAAAAACAAATTTTTATCTTCATGGTGGTTAGTCAGTCACAGTAAACTGCGATTCAGAGAATGGATCATAAAAAATCGCAAGGTTTTTCCAATGAAAATATTATAATCGACGTTTCAGGTTATTTTTGTATTTTGTTCTGAAATCGTCTGAAGGAATCCAGGTGTTGGGAGATTGCCTGTCGAATTTCATATATCTCATTGCCTTGTCCGATCCGCTAGGTGAAGGCACACTTAAACCATGATAAAAACATGCGCGATTCTTCTTTGACTGCTTGACCCTTGAAGATTTGTCCGATAAGTTGTCCCGAAACGTCGGTACGGAAATACCATTTAACGCTGCGTAAGATCCCAGAAGAGCTCAGATCTCATGATAAAACCAGTCCCCATCCCAAACCCTTTCTCTCTCACCAGCTGAAATCATCTGTCCTTGCGGATACTTGTGTAATGTAGTTGTGTTGTGTCGCTACTTGAAGGTTGCAGCTGCTAACCTCTCAGTTCATGTTTTGTACAGCCATTACATACAGCCTGATCCAGTCACAGGATTATATGGACAGAAACGTCGATCAAAAAGTCAGGGCCGCGGATATTAGTGTCATGCCGTAAGTTCAGCCCACACTGTGTGGTGCTCACAGATCGCCTTTGAAAACGACAGCCTCAAGGTCGATACAGGCACATGCACGCTTTACTACAGATGTCAGTCTGCGCCGACAAAGAACTCATGATAAAATGGACCAAATCTGCCTATACAACCGGCGCTCTTACAGCTCCAGTCTCTGTCAAGAGTACGATAAATTGTTAGGTTGTTTGTAGGTGTTCCTTCATCTGCAGAGCTACACAGCCTCAAGTGACATGAAAAAGTAAGAATGTGTAGATATTTAAAGAGGTGATCAGTTCTTGTCACTGGTTCTGATTATCCTACATTGATGCAGGCAGACCGACAGTAAACTGCGGAAAATGTAAATATAGGTTGTATATATATGTGTATGTATAAACATTGAAGGATTGTGATTAACGCATGAGAAACTTGGACAGTTGCCGCTGCTGACGGTGTACGTTGTGCCCGTGTAAGGTGAGAAATAAATTTCTTGTTAACTTTTGAAACCGCACCATTCTTTTGTGTATATCTGTATATGCACGGATTATGGATCTAGAAAATAAATATGGATATTCGCAAATTCGATCGATTCCATGAACAGGTACTGACATAATAAACGATTAAGAAATATTTCCCCTTTACCTTCGTAAATGCTGGGTCCTATAATAGTATCCTTCAACGAGGATCTGTACCAGGATACATTGTATGTCGACTTTTATATAGCAGCATCAAATCGCATACCGATTCATGACAGCCATTAGATTTTCTACTGCGACGAGTTACTACGTATGGTCGACTGGTGCCCACACCGAAGAAACTAATTCCAAGCAATTAATTTCATAAAAGGTGAAAATGACGTCGCCGAAAACTATCGGTTTGATGCTGGATATAAAAAAGCAAAAAAGAAAAGTGATTTTCAAGCAAACTAACTGGTTGCTTTAAACCCAGTCTACGCCTTTTGCTTTTCCGATATTTGCGATAGAAGAGCTACTGTCATGCAAATGTAGTTTCTCACATTGCACGAAACCAACTGCTTCAGACCAGTTTCACGTTGTATGAAACAAACTGTTTGCGACCAGTTTCTTCGGTATGCGTGCCGTGCAAGTGTTTGTGGATTTTATAATGACTGGTTACCTATTACCATCCAACCGAACTTCTATTAACCTTTTAAAGCCTAGCGGTAACTTTACATAGACCAGGTTTAACATTAAAAAATTCTACGTGATGCCCACATTGCGTTTATGTGTTTTGTACGGATCTCAGAACAAACAGCAACTTTTGCCTTATAAGACATTAAGAGACTGATTTTTATAACCGAAGTGGAGTGTGTTTACAGAGCGGTACGCAATGAGTCCTTATATAAAACAGATACGCTTCGTCTTTAAAGGGTTAATTTAGCGATACACAAAACTACATGGTGAAAAATTTCGTAGACGGAAGGACATAAAAGGGACATTATCCTACACGGAATTAAATTTACTGGCAGACGCCAAATTTCGTTCGTGCTCGTATGGAAAGCCTAGATCCATCTTAATGTGCAAGCTAACATGATGTTTCGGTCTAAATAACCTATATTTGAAAACTGAACCCTTTCTGCTGTGCTTGGTTACCAACACACAAGCATGTACAAAACACGGACCCCAGGGTGTAAACATACAATTGCATAAACTAAAGAATGAGGCTGACATACAAGGAGAAATAAGTTGGCTAGCTTTTATCGTATCAAAACAAGTGCTTCCGGCGTTAGTGCAGTACTAAGACTCGATGCGGGAACTCAGATATAGTCAATGTCTCTTGTAATACGTACTTTATATAAGAAAGGGTTGAACGATTAAGTTTCTTTCATACAAAATAAGCCCTTTAGGGACATATAACCTGTATTCCGCCTCCGAATTTTATTTTAAAAAATAAAGCTGGAAATTGTAAATTCTTTCTTAAATGTCCTACATTTTCTTACATAATCTCCAAGCAAGACATGTTACGCCGTGTCGAAACAACGTTACGAAAGAGCAGTCCACTCCTCTGTCTGCTTCGTCTTGAAAACGAAGGCATTACGACGCTTCGAAACGCAAGTTAACTGAACAGTCGACATGGCGCAACATCCCAGAAGACGGATGTGCTGCAGCAGGGCTGTCAGGAACCAAAGGCTCTCGTCGTTATTGACTCCGAAGCCGCTTTGCCTTCGGTACAAAGATGTTAGTTACGTGTAAATGTAAATAAGGCCACATCAAGAGCCATTGTATAGTACCCATGGACACGGCACACGAAAATCTCCTGGGCTGTAAAATGCCGGCCTTAAAATGGTGAGAATTAAGCGGTCCGGCGGACTAACTTTCTGGAGAATAAAGCTCAGGAAACCACCAGCGCGGAAAACCTGTCAGCTCCGTTTCTTTAATACACGTAAGAGCGAAAGAGAAGTCGCACTCTTGAATTATTAATGCTTAATAAGCTAGTCTATATCAAGTACCTTCTGCCCACACAATCCAACAACTGTTGAATCTAATTCTTGCTTAATTTCACTTTATTGACAACAGGAATTTCTGAATAGGAAGTATGACGTCTGTTTTCCTATGAATTCATCATTCTGTGTGATCAGGCAAGCACGAAATATCGGTTTGTAGAATATTTGTACAGCTGGTTAATTTCTGTGCGTAATTTCTACCGCTACATTAAATGTGCAGGACACAACATCAAAGTCCCGCAGTGTCGCGATGTTTACAGTTGTTGGTAGCTACGCGATTTGCAGTAATGCTTATGGTCGCCCTCACACAGCACTTCACATACTCAGCTCCAGTGGTTCATTAATTACAGCACTCAGATCAGCTCAATATTGATTTCGAATAGCCGTTTCATTTTCGATTATTAACAACGCACATTCTCAGGTCAATAAATTAGCACATATCATTTGCTTCTTAGTGCCAGCATATAACCCTTTAAAGACGAAACATATCTGTTTTATATAAGGACTCAGTGCGTACCGCGCTGTAAACACTCTCCACTTCGGTTATAAAAACCAATCTCTTAATGTTTTATAAGGCAAAAGTTGCTGTTTGTTCTGAGATCCGTACAAAACACATAAACGCAATGTGGGCACCACGTAGAATTTTTTAATGTTAAACCTGGTCGTACGTAAAGTTACCGCTAGGCTTTAAAAGGATAATAAAGCCTGGACAGGCCCGGAGGGTTCCAGGATGTTGGGGTTCATATATTTTTGGATAATCGGCACATGAAGGTGGTAAGGTTGTCAGCCCTACGCACTGGCCGCCTTTACCTCCCAGGAAATATTCCTGGTACTCATTTCTGTTACAGGTTGAGTCGACCCCAGGGCCATAGTGCGACCGGAAGGAATATGTCAATGAAAAATTCCAATGACACCATCGGGAATCGAACCCGAGACCTTCCTGTTTGCAGTGCAGTGCCCCAACCAACTGCGCCACCGCGCGCCCGCCAGCATATAATGTAGTGTTATTATTATTATTATTATTATTATTATTATTGTTATTATTGATGTATGTGCATTCATTTCCATTCAGTGGCAGCTCTAGGCCAGACAAAACCATATTGTACTCAGCGAGTAACACTGAAAAATGCCTCCTGCTATAAGTACAGATATTTGCTTATGCTGCATGCAATATATCAATTACTTATAATCATATTCCACCTCTGAACAATCTGTTACGTGACGGAGGTAATCATAGTACGCATTGGACACAGCACTTTACAAGCCCTGTGAGGCAGGTGCGTGGTACGAAACAAAAGAGCTGTTATTCAATACGCATGTACGTCTCAGTTCCCTCGCCGCTTCTTTATGACCACTGGGTCCCTTATTATCTCTTCCATGCACCGTTTCCTCGTGCTTTGAGTCCTTCAGTTCTTCGGGAAGAATGATAATTACATGGGTACACTCTAGCATTAAACGTCACATGCATGTTGCTATACCCTTATATATCGTATGAAGGCATGTCACTGATGATAATTTGTAGAACCATGCGCGGTGGTCTTCCTCACTCACAGGTACATTCCTTCCTCTGTTAAAAATCTAGTTGCGTTTTAAGGGTGTTGCAGAAATGCATTAGCACTTATGTTGTTTCAGATATTCATGTGTACCAGCAAATTCCTTGTCATCCTACACATCAACAATCCCCAAGGCCCTCAAATTATGCATTACGTTTAGAACTTCCTTTAATACAACCAAAGTTACTTCCGATAGTTCTATTGTGAAACATTTTGGATTATCTAATTTTCAATATATTCTCAGGACACGGTCTGAATTTTCCTACATAATTTTTCTACCGAAAATTCAGAAGCCTTCTGTTCTTGCTTCATATCCTTAGAGGATGTTGCTGCATTTTCAGCAACTAATTTGTTCTAATTTTTCAAGTAAATGCCAACAAATGAACTATATTACAATATAAAGTTTTTTACAACTAAAGCACTATACTTCTGACATGTTTCGACCTTTTTAGGTTATCCTCAGTGTGTGCATAAAATTTGTATAAAATGTAGCTTATACATGGATAAAATGAGTTAAAGTTGTATCAAAATCCTTCGATGTCTTGATGCTTATGCTGTAGATGAGTAACTTGGATGAAGTATTCCTTGTGGAATGGATCTTGTGTATTGTGATCACTCAACTCTTTGCAGCAGCTTGTGCATATTCCCATTGCAGGCATGGTAAAATTTACTTGTTCTATTCTTCTTTAACCCTTTAAAGACGAAGCGTATCTGTTTTATATAAGGACTCAGTGCGTACCGCGCTGTAAACACTCTCCACTTCGGTTATAAAAACCAATCTCTTAATATTTTATAAGGCAAAAGTTGCTGTTTGTTCTGACATCCGCACAAAACACATAAACGCAATGTGGGCACCACGTAGAATTTTTTAATGTTAAACCTGGTCGTATGTAAAGTTACCGCTGGGCTTCAAGATGCAGTCATCGATAGCCCAAATTCGATTTCACTCACACAGTGTTGCCATTTTGTTTTTTCACCATCCTCTTTTCAGCTATACCAGCTATTCTATTACACTTTCTCGTAAAGCTGTACATGTGGAAGATGTTTTCTAGCGCAGGGTTGATGAAAAGCCCTTGCCAGATGAATTATGTTTGGAATTTACAAAGGTCACTAGCTGTATGTTAATTTATAACAGGTAAAACAAAGTGTCACTGTCGACATCATTACCGCACATGGGTTTTGGAATTCCGCCCTCTTATTTCTGTAAATAGCGAACACAGGTAATTATTCTCGTTTTCGATGCCTGAAGGTAATAAAATTTTTTTTTCCTTCCCGGGTTCAATCGTTTTTTGTGCTGAAGTTTCTTCAACTTTTCGGCATACATTGATATTTCAATCTTCATGGTGATTGAGGTCGAAAGAGGATGGAGTCCGACACATTGATCAGGCAATGGAAGCAAGAGTGGGGACATGGCGGACTGTGTTGTAAAAAGGAAACTAACAACTCTGCGAATGTTAGTTTGCAGTATACTAGATGATCTGTGGTTTGCAGTGAAAGTCTGGGCGCAGAGTGCCGTGGAGCACGGCGATATTCAATCGAACGCGACCCTTTGTTTAAGAAGAAAACTGAGGAAGGAGGTGTGCCCAAACTCTGTGTACCTCGACCAAACCGTTACGATGGTAGATGAGACGTCTTGCCCATCTGAAACGCCCTTACGACAATATAACAGCAAGCCTACTATATGGTACGAAGAGTACTGTACTCGGACAGGGAGTGCGAATATTTGCCAAAGATTCTATTTTCCAAAATTCGATTCCATGTTTAGTTTCGGTGGATCGATTGGTTACTGCGGATCGTCGATTGTATAGCTTTTTTCGCTGTATTTCTAAACACTGGGGCAGACGCACAGGACTAACAAACATCTAATCAGCCTTTTGCTGCGGTAGTAAAAGACAAATTCACGAAGATCTGGGGCTTTCACTGTCCACCGATCGCATCAAAGCACTAACGGGGAGTTTCGACTTACAGTTAGCTAATGCGGATAATCCCTTTACTTCGACAACTCGGACGGCACCTGTGTCCACACGGTGCGTCTGACGTCACATGTGTTCTCAACCGAAGGCGACTTAACCTGAGCAGGCAAGTCGAGGCTGTCCAAGCGGCGACAAATTCGACACAAATATTAGCGTCTGAAAATATCCGACTAACTTCCCTGTGAGTTTCCTTCATTTCTCAAGTTTAAGGTAAATGTGACGGTACAGTTACTAAGGACATTGCTCGTCTCTGCTAATTACTGAGGCCATCAAGTGAAATCCGCCCCCGTCACCGATTGTAGAGGCCTTCAGCTAATGCGATTCCAAACTTTCTGGGTCCAACCTCAGACATCCATCTACCCACAGTTATTCTTCCCAAAGGACTAATTGCCTGATGGATACCTCACACCAGCAGTAGCAACAGTCCTTATATGAACACGTCAAGACCGCAGCAAAGACGACCCAACTTGATACAGTAAGCACGTCTCTAGTTTACTGGACACTGCTCTACAATTCCAGCTACAAGTATTTTAGACAGGAAAATTTTACCATAAGAGGGAACTGTCTTGCACATCTTTATTTCTTGAGTTGGCTGTCGTTCCCGCTAATACTGCGGATGCAGTGTACCGTGAAACGTTCAACAAGAAGTAATGCCCGCGGTTAAATTCCGGAAGTCGAAATTGCAGATTCAAAAATATTTTTTCAGAAAACGTTAAAGATCTTGCATGCCTACTTAATTGTATGTGCGTCTGGCCAATATGTGCGTGAAGAACCATCGACTGAGTCGGTGTTTGAGTGCTTATATAAAACAAAGCATGAGTGCTACTGAACAACACGAACCGAAACTTAACAACTGCAACGTTCGATGCAAGCTTCCAGTAAAAACCTTCTTACAGTTCTTCGCATAATTTTGTAACTGCAACATTGGGATATATCGACGTCTTGACATTGTCTTAACTTCACAGTAGCGAAAATATCATAGCTAACAAATCATTCCTGAAATAAATTATATTAAAAATCCACCGGCATTTTCTCTTCGTTAATTATAACCATTGTTGTGTGCATCATATTAATAATATACGCGCACTTAAAACTTCGCTGCAATTGAGAATTGCATTCGCTCATGTCAGTGGCAGTTGGGCAATTCGGCACGTTTAAAGTGTGAATCATATAAGAGAGACAGTGCAGTCATAGTGCGTCCGTTGGCTGGTCACAGAGGTGTTCGATAGGTCCTATGATTCACGTAGTGCTTGTGATACTTTTATTGTAGACAAAAGTCTTGTGTATTTGCAATCCCTTAAGCAAGTTTTAGATATTATACTCGGAAACGCCAGTAAGGTAAGACATTTCAAATTACATAGAGGAAGTACGTTATTGAATCCGCAGGATATGTTCCTATATGTTACTTCGTTAAAAATTCTTAATCGAATAGGTAGGCCAACATGCTTCTCTAATAAAAGGGTAAACTGACAGTACAGGCGTTACGTGTACCCTAAATGACAAACAAATATTTGGTAGCGCGTTGCCTCTTGCCTTGAAAAGAACCCGTAACTGTACTGTGAATTGCTACGTATGTTCGATTTTCCATCGATTAAAATGTGAACAATTATTTCTATTAACAAAAGATAACCTAATCTCGTCAGTTTTACCTGAAACGTCAGTAATCCGAAACCTTGCACGTAATTCCCAACATTACATTCAATTTACCTGCATGAGAACTAATCACACTGATAGCGATATATAATCGCTTCGATATGTGCTTATCATCCAAGCAAGATTCGACGACAAATACAATTATCATGTTCATCATCAGAACTCCAGAGACCCGCAAGTTAAATATGCCGGCCGGTAAATAAAAGCAGTGTTCTTGCCTTGTGATCAAATTACATGTTCCCTTTAAGTTTAGAGAAGAAAATGAACACACACTTTCATTTTTTTCTGCACCTTACCTACAAAAAGAAATAAATTTATATATGTGCTTGTCATGGTGTCTGTTATTTTGCCTGTGGCAACAGCAACAGCATATTTCTGAAGACATTACTGTTGCTATTATTATTTAATTAACTATCTAATCGATATACAGAGAGAATGAATTAGCACAGCCATCTCAGTCATCACGAATTTCACATTTCCTTCTCCACCTTACAACCATTTAATCAATGCAGTTCAGACAAATTGTTCATCCAAACTTTACGCAAAATTTCAGATTCCAGCTCACAGAGAACGCACAGACCATATATTTTATACAAAGCTACCTGTCCATGCTCTTTAGGGAGACTGCCGGTCAATGTTCCCTCTAAGCTGCGCGGGTGCACGGCCGCGCAGTAACTGAAGTGCTCCCGCGCACACTGAATTGTTGCCGCGAACCTGGAATTTTTCAATTTTCATTGTAAATATTCTTATTATGCATATTAAAAAAAACTTTTAAAATGCCGCGCAGTTGTCAGGTCGTGTAGAAATTTTCTGCTAGACCAGCAGCAGGTCCGCGCAGCTGTAAATAAATTACAGGGAACGTTACTGTCGGTGTTTACAGCTAAAATCATACAAAAAATATAAGTACAATGAAGAGCAAAGTAAAATTACTTAATGTAGCAGTAGGTGGTGCGTGTAACTACCAGTGGAATTTAAACGGATCTGCAGTTATCTAATTCTACAGAATTTCATTATTTTTTGTTTTTATAACACTTATTAAAACATGTAACTCATTTAACATCATACGAGGACACAGTTTTTAAATGTAAATAGCAAAACGATCACGAAATACCAAGAAATTTCAATTCCCTCCTTTCACTCCCTTGTGCATAAAGTTACGTCAGCGCCCAGTATACTTCCCGCATCTTATTTATACCACGATAGGTGATATCGTGTCGCCTACAGTTAGAACCAGTACACTGATCCAGTAACGGAAGATATAAATGCAAACCAAACAGAGCGTAACGGCCGTTTCAAATTCCGGTTTCAGAGACTTTGCTTGTAACATCTACAGAAACCAAATACGCTTTTCTGTCAAAAATAATGAAGTGGGGCATTCAAAAGTCGTGGTAAAGTTACGGGAGGAACTAAAATCTGTAAAACAAACAACTCTCTATGTTTACTCTTTCAGTGGCTTGACAGTCATCTCAGAAAATGTATTAGGACTGCTTTCCTCTTTCCACTGTCGCTTGATGCAATTCTAGGCACCACAAGGTGTGCTCTTCGTGTTCCGGTCAACATCCCCTAATGTCATTACAGAACGTAAACAACCATAAATAATAACGCTCCTGTAAATTGCCCAAGGTGGAAGAAAAGTGGGCGTAGCAGGAAGCTGGTGACAAAGGTTACAACTAACATTACAACAGTACAGTCTGAGAAAGGTACAATTACTTCGGTGAAGCTGCTGTTGTGGACAATGACAAGATAATATCGAGGCCACCTTCGTTTGAAATGAAGCAGGGTTTTGAGAAAAAGATGCAGAAGAATCTCGTATTTGAACTGATGAGTTAAAACTACAAGGAACTAGGAAACATGACATTACGTAGGGTTCCATAATTTGTACCCTTCGCCTGCTATAGCCGTAAATAGGATGAAAGGCAAGGTGGAGTACAGGACATGCATAATGCGTACAAAGTCCAAACGGTCTAATCTCTGCAATACTCTATATTATAGTACTGAATAACAGTTCTTACAGGAAATGATTGTGCAGTTGTGGACTCAGAACAACGTCAGAACAATGTGTCTTCAAGTCCGTGGTTGGAGGTCGATTCCAAAAAGCCAGTGAAGTTTTTGTACAGAGTGATTACTGAGGAAAGTACTGGTGGTATGGTATTAATTATTTAGACCTATACAAAGGAAGTGATTAGATGTTTTGACGTTTGATTGCGAAAATTTTGACTTAAAATCCAAAATACCAATTTTCTAAATTAAGCGACTGCAATAGTTATTTTATTAAGATCTCCACATAGTCTATAATTTTCCTAACGGTACAAAACCTGACAGATTATTAAGACGTAGACACAATAAAGACGGAAAAATTTTTACGTGGCTGTGGTGTAGAAAAGAATATCTTCTGCTTTTCTCTCTGAATACGAAATTGGCCGAATGCCTTTATTCTAAACCCTCAAGGTAAAACTCACCTACTTGTAGCACCCCTCTTCAAATTCAATCGTTGAAATAAACGTTTGGTTAGATTTAAGTTTAAAGTGGACATACAAACCTAACGGAAGTAAACAAACACATAACTTTCATGATTAGGGTGTGGACAAGCTAGAGTTATAACGAACGTGGTAATGCGTTTCTAATTTCTCCGTGAGTTCTGCGTAATTTTAAAATATTTTATTCAATCACATTGTCAGAGTTACGTGAAGGGAAACAATTCTGAAGCTCTTCCTAATGTAATTTACTCCACTCCTCTCCCAACGTATTTCCTGGGTGCACATAACTTCTTCGACACATTATGTTCAAAGAATGTCCATTCTATGCCCTTGTCTTAAAACATGCAACTAAGTTTTATACTCATATAAAGCACAAAGGGTACGTTTACGATATTTTTATAAATTTTATTATTTAAATTGTTATTACTTTTTATTAATATTAAATCTGATAACGTCGAAAGCAATTTTGTCATTGCCATCTTTACCACTACTACCACATCCACCTTTGTTGTTGTTGCCATTGTTTTAGTTAATGTTACTCTTGTTATTGGCAGGTAATAACGTACAAGGGACAAAACAGAGACCAGAAATAAACACAGTCAACTTACTGCACAACATTTTAATGACGTGCCACACAAACTTCATTTTAGGTGTAAAGATCAGAGTGCAGTTGACAGCAAGCTGTAAACAGTGGCGGATAGTAGTTCCAGCAGGCGACATTTTAGAATGTGGCAGACATGAATCACAAGTCGCCAGGCCGGGTGCTACCTTTCAGGAATATTCGAAGAGTCACATCGATTTCCAGCGATATATATATATATATATATATATAAATGCTTACATTTCCTGCTGTCTCACTACACTTCCCTCTCAGACATTTCGCTACTGCAATACAACCTCTTTCACACGTAGGTATTGGTCACTTTATTGGAAAAAGGGGTACTTAAAATGAAGTACCACTAGGCAGCCACTTGAAGAAGCTGTTGGGCAACCCGTAATTGCAGCTTTAACACAATACTCTCTGTTCTAAGCATCAAGATGTGGCACTGCAATTTGTACTATAGGATTTCCGACAGGATGTTTTATCAAGAATGAAATTCATTTTAACTTGTTAAAGTCAATCGACGGCTTTAAGCACGTGACTCTAAAAACGCTTTCTCCTTGTAGCAAATGCAGATGGTAGTACATGTAACTATTCGTACAACACACACATAATAAACCAGACTGTAAATACATCTCTATCGTATCTCACAGCGGCAACAAATCAGTGCACGTTCCAAAATTATACCCAGAAAATAAAAATGCCAAGGAATAAATCATTTTTACAGGATCATCTTTATAATATATGGAGTTCTATTAAAATGTTTAAATAATTACAAAGTTTAGGTAATATAACTGGGAATTAAAATAAGAATCAGTTACAATGGGGCTGGATTTAAGGTACCTGTTACATTTTGGATATGCCTGCTATCTTTCACTTCTCAGACTCCTGTTTACCACGTTCTACCTGAAAACCTACACACTTCATTGCACCTGTTGTTCTAATTCGTATATGGCCGCTAGGAAAACAACAGCACCAGAAAGCCCGACAATATTACATGTGTACGAGTATAATAATAAGCACTGAGATGTTAATTAACTGGAGAAAGTTTAAGTTTGTGAGACGTGTACCATGTTTAAGACAGAGGATTAAGACAGACTGTAACTGGTTCTGAAAACCACGACGGATATTACTACTTCCAGTCTAGATATTAAAATGAATCAAAGTGCAGCAAGACGTGAAGACATAATCTTACATGTCCCTTGGAGTTGCCAAGAAGCAAGGTGACACTTCAGAGGCCTCATGTTTTAAGCAAGAATGTAGCCATATTTTGTGTACGATGTGTTTATGCGGCAAAGAGATGGGCCAAGTGAGGAAGTCGTTATCATTCAGTTATCAGCTTGCTTCATACCACATAATATTCTAACTTTGCAAATAGATGCAGTAAGAAGGGTCCACACTAATTCTAAATTTCAGTCTGTATCGGTTAAACATAACCAAGAAAACCGTAAATTTAATGTGTTCCATGTCCGTGCACTATATTATACAAAAACACTAATCACCAACAAATGCACAAAGAGAGTTCTATCATCAATCGTAACACGCTGCAACATGTTTCGACCCTGCTGGGTCATCTTCAGGGAGAACTTTTTTGTTATCGTTACACTAGGGTTGCACTTTATAGTTGAGTGAGAATGTGCTGTTGACTGTGTACTGTGTACTGGAGGCGTGAACTCTCTGCGGTCCCGGCCTGCACGCCGGGACCGCAGAGAGTTCACGCCTCTAAAAACAACGCAGTGCACAGTCAACAGCACATTCTCACTCAACTGTAAAGTCCAACCCCAGTGTAACGGTAACGAAAAGTTCTCCCTGAAGATGACCCAGCAGGGTCGAAACATGT